>JAVQJD010013991.1:0-26007 GCA_036023655.1 Nannoperca australis
CTATTTTCTATTCATTTCACAACGTATGGTGGTGAATAAGTGTGACTTTTCATGGAAAACACAAAATTGTTTGGGTGACCCCAAACTTTTGAACGGTAGTGTATATATATATATACAGCTTAAATATAGCTTATATTCAGAAAACAGGGTTAAAAATAGGTCAAGAGCTGATTTGTGATTTTTGATATTGGGCTCTATAAAAGAAACTGACGTTGGAATAATTGATGGTTGTATCAATTAACAACCAATAATTAGTTGACGTTGTTGTTCAGTTTTTATTCAGTGATGGAAAAAATGCTATACATTTTGTCATAGGGTTACTTTTTATTTAATGTTGGTCTTGTTTTCATTGTGAAAAACTGGTCGTCAAAGAATATTTTTGTTCTTAGTTGTGTGTTAATGAAAGTGCCCTACAGCTACAGTCCTGGGGGAATTCAGTAGTGGTAATTAACATTAAAAGTGTAGCGTAAAGACTCATCATAACAGGTTATTACTGCCAAATCTGCAGTTTCTCACGTTAAACTTGTACGTTTGGGTTTTCTTCTCAGATTTAATCCATGGGGAGCATCCCGGGAGTTTCACTTGTACTTCTGGTGGTGAGCGTGTCGCTCCTGACAAGTCCCGGTGTCCAGGGCGGAAAGATTCTGGTGTTCCCCGTGGATGGCAGCCACTGGGTCAACATGAACCTGCTGATCCAGAGCCTCCACGCCAGAGGCCACGAGGTTACTGTGGTCCGCACGGCCACTAGCTGGTATGTTAAAGAAAACGCAGCACATTACCGCTCCATCACTGTCACCCTGCCGGAAGCCATCGTCATAGAAGAGCAGGACTTTTTCGTAAGCTTCCTGGTCAAGATGCTGGCGGTTCAGAAAGAGGGGGCGTCTCTTACCGGCTTTGTGAACTTCTACTGGGAAATGCTCGGTGCGCTGTCGAAAATTCACCAACAAGCCAGCCTGCTGGGGGTAGAAATGTTTGAGAACAAGACCCTAATGCAGAGTATTCGTGACACGCAGTTCGATGTGGTTCTTCTTGATCCGGGGTTGCCTGTGGGGGTTGTGGTGGCTCATGAACTTAAGCTGCCAACTGTGTTTAACGTGAGATGGATCACCAGCGGAGAAGGGCATTTTGTGGTAGCTCCGTCTCCATCATCCTACGTTCCAACTTCAGGATATGCCGCATCAGATAAGATGACCTTCTGGGAGAGGGTCAAGAACACGCTCCACTATGCCCTCAACACATGCATTGACAAATTCATAGTATGCCCTCACTATGACAGACTGGTAGACCGGTACTTTGGTCCAGATGTGAACTTCTATCACCTTCTACAAGGAGCAGACATCTGGCTCATGAGGGTGGACTTTGTCTTTGAATTCCCCAGACCCACCATGCCAAACATCGCCTACATCGGTGGTTTTCAGTGCAAGCCTTCTCAGCCTTTATCATCAGAGCTGGAGGTGTTTGTTCAGAGTTCAGGAGAGCATGGATTCATCCTGATGTCTCTTGGTACACTGGTAAAAGGCCTGCCCATTGAAATCACTTCTGAAATCGCTGCTGCCTTTGCCCAAATACCTCAGAAGGTCATATGGAGGCATGTCGGTGAGACCCCCAACAATTTGGGCAACAACACCCTGCTGGTGAAATGGATGCCGCAGAACGACCTCTTGGGTCACCCGAAGATTAAAGCCTTTGTGTCGCATGGTGGCACTAACGGGATCTACGAGTCCATCTACCACGGGGTGCCGATGATAGGCATACCCCTTCTGTTTGACCAGTTTGAGAACATTTTGAGAATGGAGGCGCGAGGAGCCGCCAAGGCGATAGTTGCGACCAAACTCACTCGCCAGAACTTTCTGGAAGCAATACGAGAAGTTCTCCGCAATCCCTCATACAAAAACAACATGACGCGCCTCTCTGCTCTCCACCGGGATAAACCAATGCATCCTCTGGACACGGCCGTTTACTGGGTTGAGTTTGTCATGAGGCACAAAGGAGCTTCACATTTACGCACCGAGTCTTATAAGATGCCCTGGTACGCGTATTATTCTGTGGACGTTATGTGCTCTTTGTTAGCTGTCTTGGTGATGCTGACAGCCATCGTAGTGAAGTCAGTCCGATTCCTTTGCTTTCGACTGTGCAGGAGGAGAAAATCCAAGCAGGAGTAGCAACTGACGTCAGATTAGTGCTCAGTGAAATGAACAAGTCGTCTTAAAGGATCGGGCTGGCGATATCAGGCGGTGTCGATCAGCTGACGCGTGGTTTTGAGTGAAATAGCTCAATAAATATTGGCCTGATTGCCAGAAAATGTGATTCAGACGTTCACAGTCTCCTTTCTGTTCAATCTATCTTAATTTGTCCAATACTTTAGTTTATGACCTAAGAAGCTGATGACATTCCCACCAACCTGAGCTGTACTTTGTGTGCCGTGCTAATTAGCAAATGTTGGCATGCTAACACGCTAAATTAAGATTGTGGTACATGGTAAAGATTATACCTACTCAACATTAGCATGTTAGCATGTTGACATTGACACTGACTCTTAGTCATGTTTAAAGATTTACGTCTTCAGTAGAAACCAATGGGCTCGAGTGCAACAGACAGGGAAGAAGAGTCGGAAAGTATTGTTGATTGTTGGTTTTGGTCTTTTCTCTTAATTTGTTGATAATATAAACATATAAATATAAATATATAACATATAAAATGTAGCATCATAACACCTACACAGGCTCAGAAACGTGAAAATTGAAATTTGTTGGAGTCATGTAGATTTTTTTGGAGCTTCTCACCATCACAAGTCTAAAATGTGCTGGAAGCAAAGCAATCAAACACCTGCACACTGTTTCATTAGTGCATACACCAACTGGGGAAAAGTTGGTGGATAAATCGATAAATTGATTGACAACTGTGTGCCTGTACTTACTTTCAACACATTTTTGTTGCACGATTCTTTTGAATTGAACTGCAGATCTGAAATACACTCATCTGGATTATATGAGGTTTTTATGACGATCAACATTTCAACACGAATGCTGCAACTTTATGTTTTGTTTTGTGACTTGAAGATTTAAAAAATGCAGTCTGTTATGTCTCTTCAGATTTGTACCTAATGAAAATAAAAAAGTGAGAAAAGCTAAATTACTTGGACAAAACTCTCTTTATTCCCTGCAATAAGGCTAAGAAACAAAACATGTTGGTATAAAAGTTCAAAGTCAGATTTTCATACCTAGCAGCACTTGTGTACATCATATATACAGTAGTGTCATTTCCGACAAATAGGAACGTCAAATTACCGAATTTCTGCTAAATTTGCAATATGAAATGAAAAGTAAAAATGTTTTGCACGATCTAAACATCCTTTTCACAGATCCACCTATAAGGTTTCGTACAGGAACCATCCATCCAGGACTTGAGTGCAATTTCATTGGTGTCTATGTGTCCACAGTCTTCTCCCAGAGGGTCTTCCAGCTTCCAGTCGTCGGGCTCGGTCCACAGTCCGGGTCTGCTCAGCCAGTACCTGCAGACAGAAGTGTTACTGGGCAGCAGAAACAAGCTGCACTCATTTGATTTTTAAAACATTTTGCAGGTTTTTAAACCTTGTTAAGAGTTGTAACCAAACAGACATGTGGCTGGTTGCATCCTTACAAACCTTTTTAATCTTATTTACCTTTTTAAAACAAGGTATATAGAAAAGTTTTGAAGTAGTTTTTGCCACAAACCTAAAATATATAACGTAACATGTTTATATGTTAACTTCTATCATTACAAATATATATTATACGTATATTCCTTTTGTTTTCCAAAATAAAGTTTAAAGACGAAGACATGTACAGTATACTATGTTATTTTGTATTGTGGCAGTACTTAATTTTCGACACCAATAAAACAATAAAACAAATAAAAAACTATCATACTTAAGAGACATATTACAAGAGGAACTCAGATCACACAACTTATTTATTATTTATAAAAATTTTATTATTTATTATTTCATTTTATTTATTTATGAGCAATCAAATCATAGAAATAGTTTGTGTATGGGAGGGAACCGGAGCACCCGGAGGAAACCCCACGCCATCACGGTACGAAGATCCGAGTCCACAGAGAGTCGAACCCTCGTCTTCTGGTGTGAGGTCGGATCTTCATGCTGTGTGGCAATAATTAGATGTGGAGTGAAAACAGTCTCAGCAATACTGAAAAATAAGATTTCTAAACGTTCAGGTTGTGATGTGTGCATCAAATTGCTTTTCCAAAATGATGCACAAATCATTTTTTACGTTTACAAATCTTATTGTTCATCTGAGACTATATTCACTCCATAAACTGAAACATGATAATTTCCACATCTCAGCTTTCTAAAAGCTCTTCTTGATGTTATTGTTATTGTTGTTGTTGTTGTTGTTGTTGTTAGCTGGCGTCGTCCTTCTACCCCTCTAGAGCTTTTTCCTTGTCCAGTTTTTTATTGACCTTCTGGAGGTCTCTGCGGACGGAGTCATGGCGTCGCGTCACGGCGTCTTTCTCCACTTTCATAGCGTTGTGCATGATTTTCAACACTTTTCCACCTTGAAGGGTGTTGCGTCGCTCCTGAACCTGCAGCAGCAGAGCGCAGGTTTCTTTGTTCAGGGCTTCATTCTTTTCATTCATCACTCTGTTCTTTTCCTCCAACGCTCGTTCCTTTGACAGACTCTTCTCCAGTTTCTCCAGTTCTCTCTGAAGAGCGTCGTTTTGGTTGACTAGGACCTTTTTCTCCATCTTCATGGATTTGTAGTTTGCCTTAAAAGCAGTCAGATTTCCGAGTTTCTCGTGGAAAATCTGAATTTCATCTGTCACTCTGCTTTTTTTCAGCTTCAAGATGTTTATCTTCTCCTTCAGCACGTCGTACTTGTAGCGCCAGTCTTCTTCGTTCAGAAGCTTCTTGTAGACCTCAGAATGTGTTTTAATCAGGACTCTGCTTTGTGCCTGCATGATGTTCTCCTCAGCTTCCAGATCTTCATATTTGTCCTTTAAGCTTCTTCTGATCTGGAGCTGTCTGTTGACGACCTGGATCTGCTTCTGCAAATTGTCATTATCTTTCTTCAACTCGTCAATGATGGTAATCCTGGTCCTGCACGGGTCACCCCAGACCTTGAGGTCGTCGTACTCTTTTGAGAGCACTTGGAGTTCCTGTCGCAGGGCGTCATTTTGGCGGCTCGTTGCTTTATTTAACACTTTGATTTCGTCATTCATTTTGTGCAAAGCCTTTTCATTCTGGAGCTCTTTGTAGATCTCCTGAATCTCTCGTTGCAAAGCGTCATTCTGCTGGCTAACCGCCTGCTGCTCGGCTTTTGCGACACTGTATGATTCCTCCAAAGCTTTGACATGTTGTTGCTTCTCCTTGAGTCCCAGGATTTCCTTTTGCATGGAGTTGTTTTGCTGCTTCACTGCCTCTGTCGCCTTTTTCGTCGCAGCACACACTTCTTCAAGAGCCGTTTGATGTTGGAGTTTTTCTTGCAGCTCCTGAAGTTCTTTTTGGAGCTCATCGTGTTCTTGTCTCACGGCTTCACTCTTTGCTTTCGCTTCGTGAGAGCTGTCCTCCAAGGCTTCGTCATTAAGCTGTTCCTTCAGCTCTTGAATGTCTTGTCTCAGAGTGTCATTCTGGCGATCCACCGCTTTCGTGGCTTCACGCTTTGCGTCGTAGCTGCTTCCCAAACACCTTTGGTCCTGGACGAGATCCACGGTGTCGCTCTGCGAGGACTCCAGAGGAGGGACGTTCTGTTGGTCGCAGCTCATTTTTTTTTGTTTTCTTAAAGGTCGTTTACCAAAAACAGTTTCAAATTGTATTGTCAGTGTCGAGGTGAAAATACTAAGTGAATGTAATTTTAAATGTCTTTTATAGGCTCTTAGAACGTTTCACACAGAATGTGCAGGATCAAATGAATCACTGTGACATCACTTCCTGTTCCGTGACGAATGATTCTGGTTCTGTTGGTTTTTAAAACCTCGTTAGGAGTTATAACGTGGCGACAGTTTAACCCTGAGATAACTTTGTCATAATATGGCGCTTTATAAATAAAACTGTATTAAAATTGAATTGAATAATGTCAACTGATAACTTTATTACACAGTACATTATTTCCCTTCGGGGATCAATAAAGTATTCTGATTCTGATTATTCCTTTGATAAAGTCAAAAGTGTGAAGTAAACAGGTGTTTCTCATATTAAACCTGGTTTTGTGGGACCTGTTGAAATGACTCAAAGGAAAGTATATGTAACACTTGCTTTTTTAGAGTGCAGGAGGATTAAAAACTGGAATTTACAGAACAGTTTTAGAAATTTAAGTCTTAGTTTGTCTAATTATAACTTTTATTATATATTTTTTTATAAAAACCAGAGAGAAAGAAGCCCATGTTGACAAGATGAGTTGTTATAATATCCGACACAAAGCTCAAAAACTTTGAAATGTTGCATTTTAACATCATTTTGTTTGTTTTTGCAATGCACTTAATCCATGTACATGAATAATAATAATAATAATAATAAAGTATTCTGTTTAATAGTGGGACATTTGCAAAGACAGCAGTTAATCTGCTTAGTGTATGGACATAACCTGTCACTCCACAGGTTGTTCCTTCTTGTAGTAAACAGTTTAGAAATGATTGTCTGACAGTGAATTTAAAACTATATTACTTTATATTTCTGTATAAAACTCTGCAGTGTCTCAGGTGACTTACTGTACATCGGAAGTGACCGAGCTGCCGTCCACCCACAACCATCTACCCTCCTGCTCTGCGTCCGTCAGACCGATCCACAGCCGGCTGCCGCTCTGCTCCAGAGCCCGGCTGCCCTCAAAGATGAAGGTCTGAGAGGAGACGATTCAAATGAGATGGTGCCTGGAAACTGATTGTTGACACTTGTGTTCATTTCCTGGTTGTCTACCTGTTCTGGTTGACTGTTGACGATGAGCAGGTCGCCCCCTTGTGTCCGGCACCAGGCTCTGCTGGAGCTCCAGGTGAGCAGGCGGGACGAGAAGTAGTAGCACCTGCTCTCAAACGGCCTCCAGCTGTCGGGACACTTTTTGCAAATGCGCTCTGTGGAAAAAGATAAAGTTATTTAACATTTCATGTATTTGCACACGTTGTGTTTTATATGTTTGATTTTGGACCAGAGGAGGCAACAATGTAGAAAACGTGCTGTTTTGCGGATTTTAAACCTCTTAACATCCAGTTTCCCACTTTTTTATTTCCCCTTGAGCCAACAGCCTCACCAGAGCCTTATAGACCTGGACATGAACACTGCATCAGTGGCAGACGTGTGCACATGTAGGCCTACCGGTTGTCTGGTGATTAACCACGGGGCAGTGCAGGTCCAGAGAGCGGTACGCCTCCTGGATTGCACGCAGGTCCTGCAGCGTCTGGTCCATCTGGTTCCTCCTGCTCTCTCCGCTGACCCTCATCAACTCTGCGCTCAGGTTCTGCTTCTGCTCCTGCAGCTCGGTTTCTCTCTCGCCAAGCTTTTTAACTTCTCCCTGAAGCCTGTCGATCATTTCCACCAGGTCTCGGTTCTCTTCCTGCGTTTGAAACAGCTTGGAGAGCCGTCGCTCCTCCTCCTCCTCTCTCTGGCTGCTGAGGTCGACCAGATACCGAGACATGTTCCTCTTCGCTTCCTCCTGCTCAGATGTGAGCTGGACCAGCCGCTCACCTTCTTGTGAGAGTTGAAAGTTTGCAGAAGTTAGATTTGCAAGTCGCTCCGTTAATTCTCTGTTCTCCAAACTCCCAGCCAGATTTGCAGACATCAGTCTGGCTGCAGTCCTGTTGAGGACTTTGGCCTGGTCCTGCAGCCAGGCGTTGCTCTCCTTCAAGATCTCATTGTCTCCTCTCAGGTCGTTGTTGGCTTTAGTGAGACTGAGGCTTGTGTCGCTGATGTTCTGGAAGTCAAAGAGGAGGCGTTTCCACTCCGGCTTGCTGTCTGACTCATTGTTATCTGAAAGTCAGAGACAAAGAATCATTATCTTTGTTGAAAATGTAACTTTAAAAACTCACATTGCACTTAGAGGAACGGTTGAAGATTTGGGGAAATGAACTTATTTAGCTGGAGGAGAAGACCAACATCAGTCTCATGTCTGTGTGTGGTTAGCCTAGCTTAGCATAAAGACAGGAATCAGGCGGAAACAGCTAGCCTGTCATATGCACATAACAAAGCCTACAGACTCCATTTAGATCAACTTTTGGGAAAATACAAATTCTTTGCATTGCTGAGAGTTGGATGAGAAGTTCAACGCTCGCGTCTCCCTCGTGAGCTGTGAGTCACTAAGAAAAGGTTTAGCATGAACTCTCTCCAGCATGAGATACAGTGAAGCAGCCTTAAACTACTTTAAACAGAGTCAATAATATACAAGTCCAAATGAATGATAATGGTGGACTTGTAGATTTTTTTATTGCACAGATATGAGAGTGATGTCAAACTTCTCCTCAAACTCTGCATGTTTCTCCACTTTGAGCGTCTCGTCAACAACTTGTACTCACGCAGGACAGAAAGCGCTACGCTGCTGACAAACAGCAACAGGCAGAGTGCTGACAGAGCGGCCACTGTCTTTCTGTTACCGAGGCAACCGGAAGCTGAAGCAAGCAACAAAGAGATGGATTATTATTATTATATCAGCAGCAGAAGTGATAGTAGTATTCATTGTGTTATGGATGCACTGGGTTTTATCATATACATCAGATTTAGGTGTTATATTAAGTGTTTTTCTGTTTACAGAAGATGCACATTATGTGTATTTTGTCTGTAATTGAGCTTTTTGAATGTTATTTTCTTAAAACAAGTTTCCAAAACAGATCAATGAAAGCACAATGCTGCCAAGTATCAGTGTCCCGTTATAACCTGAAAAGTTCACATCAGAACAAGATGAGTAATATATTGTTATAACATGAAAAACATCTTGTTATAACAAACTTTAATGTTCCAACATGATTCTGATCTGTTTCTCTTTTCCTGGTGTGGCAGCAAAATGCTTCCAAAAACCAATCAACACATTTTAAATGCAATTATTATTCATTGTTGTGCAGCAACGTTCCACATTCTTTCTTTTTTCAAGATAAAGATGTTCATTTCTAGAAAGTCTGTCAAATAAATTGATTCCTACTGGAAACAGATAATAGAAATATTCTTACTACATATGGAAATAAGGCTTTAGGATTTAATTACAGACCAAAATAACTTTGGATGAGATGCAGAGTTTTTGCTGAGAGCTGTTTCATCCAGTATACCGGAGTCTGATTAATCTGGATCACTTATTTACACAATATGTAAGTGTTTCTTTATGTTTGGCAGCAGTTCTAACTTCGATAAAGACATATTTAGTATTTTCTAACATGTGTTTTACTATATTATCATTATATTACTTATAAATGATCATCTGGAGTTGTTGTACTTACACACTTCCTGTTCCTGCTTGGCTGAGGTCGCTGCGATCGAGCCGGAGGTGGGATTGTTACCCCAGGGGAGCCCGACCATTTTACCTGCACAGTACCTGTCAGCGATGAAGCGGATACCTGCAGAGTTTAGGGAAAGGAGGGTGCATGGTGTTAAAGTAAGCTTTGGGTCGCAGGTGTGGAGGTGTTGCTGAATCAGCCCACACATCTTCAGACAGACGTGTTTTCTGTGTCTAGACATCAAACATTGACAGAAAAAGAAAAGAAACGTCTTTTAAAGGCTTCTTAGTTTCTGTGGTTTTCCTGTGAAGTATCACAGCAGCTCTTCCTCACCGTCGATGCTGTGATTCATTATTAAACTGGAAATGAGACACAGTTTGAGGACAAATATTCTCATTTCTATTTAGATTATTTATTTATTTTCTTTATTATTACTTTTACATTTTGAAGCACTTGTAGTTTTATGCGTCACACTTTTGAATTCACTAAAAATCAATCATCAAACATGTTCATGTAACAATGTTATTGTAATATATTGTATAAAGCCAAATGATATATAACTACCTATTTCTACATTTATGTAACATCTATACCAAGATAACATTTTACATGAATGCATTTCATTCACAATTTTCATCTTAAAAAATCTGACGCATTGTTTAAGTTCACCTCAATGCGTCAGAAATCATGGTCCAATGCAGTAAAACAAAAAATAAATAAGAGTGCGTTTACTTTGGATACTTTTCGTACATTTGGTGATAATTTGTCTGTACTTCTACATTAAATAGAATGATGGAAACAGGATTTCTTGCAGTATTGTGTGAAACTGCGACTCGTATTTAAGTAGCTCAAAGATCTCAGTTCTTCTTCCACCTTTGAATTTAACACTCATGATGCATAACGAGTACTTTCAGTACATTTAAAGCTGAAAACACTTTTAATTACCACTACCTCCTCCACTATTGCATTTAGATAGACAGATGCTTTATTGATCCCAAGGGAAGTGCAGGCATCCAGTAGTTTAACAACACACCAAAACTCACACGAGTGTGAGAATAAGAACACAGAAACACAGCCAGGATTAAAAACTAAAACCAGACAGAAAGACGACGAGCTGCAGAGGACTTACCTGAGTTAATGTGACGTCTGCGACATAAATGAAGTGACTAACTGGTGTTTGTGAGCCCGCCACTCATTTATAGGCCTCTCACCTCCTGCTGCTTCACTCCTAAAGGTGCAGATACTCAAACAGTGGCCTCCTGTGTTTGATGTGACCTTATCTCTCACGTCACAGTGGTCACTGAGGAGGCTGCAGCTGTCATTGTTTGACCTTTAAACTAAAACGTATGGTTTATTTTTAAAGTTTCAGTCCAGACATTTAATAAATGTGTGTATATATATAATATATATATAATATACTCTTTGTTTTCTTTTACATCATTTAAACCAGTAGGTGGCGATGTGTCCTTTTGCACAATGCAGTTGGCTTCTGATTTAAAGTGGCACCTTTATCATACGGCCAAAAGTGAGTGGACACATCACTCTGCATACTATGCAAAGTTTAGCTCTGCGGCTGTTTTTAGTTCTGTTATTTCTAATGAAGTGAAATCTTAATGTCACAGCATGCAGTGATGTTTTAAACCAGTTCCTCAACCCGTGGCTCGTGACCCCCAGAGGTGGTCAGAAGATGATAAACAGGAAGCAGAAAAACAAAACCCCAAAACACGTTCCTGCTTCACAAAATGATGGTTTCTTCTAATATATTTTATAGGTATTTTCACCTTTTCAGGTCGCTAAAAATATTCAGATTAAACAATTAAACTGGTCACTCCTGTTAGAAATAATGCAGAGGGAAAGAAGACAAAAAGGTTTCAACCAAAAGTGTGTTTCCAACTCCAGAGCAACAGTTTGTGTTTGTGTTCTTGCAGAATCTCATTGGACCCCTGGAGCACACTGAGGTTGTATTTAAGTTACATAAAAAACGCACCAGTTTATTTCTTTTTACATTTAATGGTGTTGTTTTTATTGCGCTGCTGCAGTAAAATGCCAAAGCAGCAGGACATCTGGCTACAACAGAGGCTGCAAGATAAGAGAGACAGAGCTCTTTCTCTGCGGGAGGAATCCCCCCCGAGAAGCTGCAGGGATGTGATCTGAACAAACATGCAGCCCCTGATACGAGCGCGAGAAAGGAAACGCAGAGGTTTTATCAGCCTCCGTCTCCCGTCTGAGCAACAACACGCAGCTTTACAGCGAATCTGAACTCAAGGTTTCCTTCACGGATACTTTGGCTCCTTTTCTCTGCACTCGCATTAACAAACTGTGCGTCCTCAGTGTGTTAGATCCTGTTATCTGGTCATTATTGGTCAGCGTAACCCATCACAAAGGCACGTACATGGTTTTGTTTATTGAAGTGATCAGGGCATACATGGATCAATAGTTCAGTTTCTAAGTTTCAGTGCTCAAACAGGTAAATCTACACAGACAAACACCTCTAGAGACAGTAACAGTGACAATAAAACTCAAGTAAAAAAGTAAATAAATGTAACATTTACATTTGATAGAGAGATGGTAAATATCATGAAATGAAAATAAGTATTTTAAATTGAACTTTCAGTCGATGGTCGGCTGAGTGTCGTCGCACACATAAAAATAAAAATACAAGTCACGTTGGGTTGACTAGAAACTGGAGGGCTGATCGAGCGGGTGGCATCGGGTGGTGTAGGTGTGAAGTCACGGTTTTACTCACCGAAAGTGTGTGTGTGTGTGTGTGTGTGTGTGTGTGCGCGCACATACAGAGGACAAGCAGAGACTCTGTGTTAATGATTCCTGCTCTTCTTATCTTCAGCATCCTTTACAGCCCATCATGAGCCAACAGCATCACAGGGCCTCTATCACAGCCTGTAAAGTCTAAACCTGCGAGGACTCTCATTGACCTAATGTATTCTCCAAAATCTAATCTGAATCTCAAAGCCAAGTCTTCAAACCCCCAAACATCCCTTTGAGGAAGTGAGGACTTCATCTTCACTCTGTCTGAAACTCACATCGGTCCTCACGAACATGGCACAAACACATACACACTATGTTTTCTTAGAAATGTCACACTGTGACAGGAATATATTTGAGCTTTCTGAGTGATAATGCACTTAAGCAATGGAGCAACCTGTAAAATCAAATTGCTGCCAGCCATACACACATTTGTAGATGAAAAAAATAAACATGTAAAATATGTTTATTATAAAATTGGAGGGAAATTAATCTTCTGTACAACTGGAAAAATACATTTTCAGCATTAATGTCTCTGCTATAATAGAAATCAGGTCGCCTCCCGTCTTTTATCCTGATTTGACTCGACTTTTCTTTTATTCGTCTTAAAAATCTTTTTTCTGGTCTCTGTTTTGATGATTTTATGACCCGTATGTTTTATTTTTCAGGCTCTATAAATAAAGATTATTATTATTAGACCCATATTAGTGCGGGCTGTGTAGTTATTATCAGCCCAGACATATTGTGAAATTATAGACATACAGATTGTTTATTAAAGTGAAAACTAAGATTTAGTTGAAACAGTCAGATTTATAGTTTCATAACTTCCTCACTTTTTGTTTCTTCAATAAAATAAACAGCAGTTTCTCATTCATGACACGTAGTGTGAGTTGATGTTTATCACATATCACAGCTGCAATGGTGCCGCTCTAACACGACTCACTTGTGCACGTTACTTTTCCAAACCACCAGATAAACCAGTACGGGGATGAGGCTGACGGGGGCGAGGGTGAGGGCGATCACCACCCACTGAGGTGCATCCACGAGCTGCAGCTCCGCCTCAGAGCAGTTCTGGAAGTAGAAGGAGTGGATGCTGAGGAAGAAGTCCTGGATGTTGTGGTTTGGGTAATAGCAGCCGACCATTTGAGACAGTCTCTCCAAGCATATCGTCATGTCGTTGTACGATCTGTAACAGGCAGAGAAACCAACACAACCAGTGAATTATTCTACTGCTTTGATAATGAATTAATAGTTTCATTGATAGTCATTTCATCAAGCAAACCTTGCTTTCCAGCTGCTACAATGTGTGGATTTTGCAGCTTTTCTCTGTTTTACAACATTGTAAATATATCTTTGTGTTTTGGACTCACAATCATAATAAGACAATCATTATTTGCAGTCCTAAAAAAGTCGCTCTGTAGTTTGCATGTTTAAAACATTTTAATTTACAGTGTTCTGGGTTCTGATATTTTGATCAGACAAATTTTTTTGACTTGACATGAATAGTGTTAGAAACCAGACAATCAAATCTTCATGGAGCTGCATATAAAATTAGATATTAAAAGCTCAGTTTAATTGGCGTTATTTTATTCCTTTGAATGAAATAAACTAAAAAGTACCATACAAATAAAGATATTATTATCATTAGTTAGTTAATTAATTTTATTTTATCACATTTTGTATTTATGATATGTCCTTGTTATGCACATGTACCAAAACGTTTTTGTTTTAGTATTAATTTTATTTTATTCCTGTGAATAAAATTACAAAAATTAAAAAATTACAAATAAAGTTATTATTATTATTATAGTATAGTAGTATAATTATTTTATTGTTATTAATTATTTGCAGCCATCTTTTTTGATCTTTTATTCGACAGTTCGAGTGAAACAGCGCCCCCACTGTGTTGTACCGTTAGTCTATGTGGTCAAAAAAAGTATTGCAGTCTTTCAATCTAGAAGACGATCTTGTCAGTTAACTTGACGGACAGCCGCGTGCGGTTTATTAACGGATTATGTCAAACAGTGAATGGACAGACGTTTGTCTGTGTAAACCGTGAAGCAAACGAAACGTACTTTTGCCTCAGAACAAAGAAAAGACAGTTAGCAGCATTAGATTTGATAAAACAACCGGGAGTTTTAGCTAACGTTAGTTTTACGGTGTTGCCAATGATCGCCAGCTAGCTAGTTTAACGGGTGTTGCTAATGGCTAGCTAGCTACGGCGAGCTAATGATCGTTAGCTATCTAGTTTAACGGGTGTTGCTAATGATCGCTAGCTAGCAGAGATGCCTGGAAGAGAGGAGGACTTCTGTCAACAGGTGCAGTGGGATATTATAACTTGGATATCGACCACTTCGCCTTCGTGACCAAAAGAAAAATGGCCGTCGACGTCAAATAACGTGAGTCAGACACAACCTTTGTCCGGTCGCTTGCTGGTTGTTAAATGTCCCGCCGTGGCTAACCTTGTGTGGAGGTTGTATTTTGTACTGCGTCTTGTTTGTCTGGACACTGAAGCGGTTTCTGCTGCTGTCATTATTAGTTACACTTACATTTTGCATCGAAAACCAAACCTGGACTTGATATTTTGTACATTCTGGTGTGTTTTTCATGTGTGTTCATGTGTTCAGATTTGTTCTTCATGTCATGCTAGAACATCATTTTTGCCTCATCTGTCTGAATAAGGAAACAACAAATGTTATGCGGCATGTTCTATTCGAGCAAAGCCAGAAACACTTACTTTATACTTTATCTGTAGATGACCTGTCTGACATGGCTGCTGTGGTACAAATGAGCTCTGAAAGCTCTGAATATGTGTTGTTACAGTTAGTAAAGTGTTTCTGCAGCTCTCATCATATTGATTGAAGAATTACCTTTTTTTTTAAATACAGTTTTTTTAAATAAGTTCTTAAAAGTGTCACCTGGAAGAACGTGAGTTTAACCAAGTATTCATCAAAAGTCAAATAAAGTTAGTGTGACGAGATGAAGGTAAACACTTAATTCAGTTTGCCTCACCGGATGATCTTTTCCAGGACGCACCAGTTTTCTGGGCTGATTGATGTCATGTCCTTGTGAAACACTGCACCACAATGACTGTGGCTAAACGCCACCAGCAAGTCCTGTCGGCAGTGTCTGCCCGGGAACTCGGCCTCCTGGTCCTGAAAGTTCTCTGCAACAAAGTCCAGAAATAAAACACTTTTCAAATACATGAACACAAATATCAGACGCCCGAGATGCTGTCATTCAATGACAATATTCAGATTGTCTTGCTGTGTTTTCTGTGATATGCTGCTTCATTGACTAGATTTCAGATGCCATACCACGCAGTTGGATAGTGTTTCAGCTGTATAGTAAGCAGTTAAGTACAGGAAATATAAAGGCACTGATAAGGTCATGCAGAATAAGTAGAAAACCTCACTCACCGTCGTCCCCTGTGATAACAATCAGTGTGTCGTTGCTCTGCAGTTTGTCCAAGATTTGCAGTTCGTTCCGGTCTTTGTCCAAACTGGATGTCACGTTGCCAGGTTTCATTGTACCTGCGGATGAAAACAATTATGATTTTTATTTCAGCAATGTTCTCCATGTTGCACACAATGACTGCAGATGAAATCTTCCGGTAATATCAATCAGCTGATCTGCATGTCGAGCTCAAACGATCAGTCAATAAATTTATTGTTTTTAAGCAAATTTTGAAGCAAAAATGCCAAATGTTCTCTCATTTCAGCCTCCTAAATGTCAGGGTTTTCTGCTTTTGTCACATTTGATTTTGTAAACTGATGGTCTGACAGAAAGATTAGATTCAGTTCCTGATGAATCTTTCATTTAAATATTTTTCCAGCTTCTGTTCTGGTTTCAGAGGGGAAGGTTTGCTTGTTTTCTTCGTCTTCAGTGAAGATGGACATTAGAATATTTTAGATTGTTGGTCAAACAGAACAAATGTAGTGGACATATTACACTGTCTGACATTTGATAGACCAAATGATTAATCGACAATGACGGTAATCATTAGTTGCGTCTCATACACAAGTAAAAAAGTGTTTACTGTTGTCGTCAGTGGACTCGCTGAATGTTTGGTTCCCAGAAACCTCCGCTGTCATGTTGGCTGAGTCCACGACACCTGTGGACACACATCCAGTAAAGCTATTTAACATCACTAAACAGTCCCAGCACATTTTAAAAGACTCTCACACCAGCGTTTAGTTCACTGCTACTTAAAACTTTAAATACCCTCCACCTTTTTCCTCCATCAGTCCCACACACGGGGGGACAACAATGGAAGCATGCAGCCAACCCACAAAAACAGGAAATGCTAAGAGAGTAAACCATCATTAACCTTAAAACATGCATGTAAAATTAAGTGTGTGTGTGTGTGTGTGTGTGTGTGTGTGTGTGTGTGTGTGTGTGTGTGTATTGAATACATACCGAGGATGAGGACAGGGAGGAGCAGGTACAGGATCATGGTGTACAGGATTAACCCTCAAGGCCGGTCAGCCATAATGAAGCTCCAGGTCTGAGAGCTGAGTGGGCTACAGAACAAGCCCTGCCCTCTTTATCTTAGCACTGTGTGTGTGTGTGTGTGTGTGTGTGTGTGTGTGTGTGTGTGTGTGTGTGTGTGTGTGTGTGTTTATGTTTATGCTCTCCAGTGATAGAGAGGAAGAGCAGTGGATGAAGGCGACATAACAATCTGATCAGAATTCAAAGGTGCCCCGTGGACTCTGATAATAACATCTACCAACAAGCGATCAGATATGAGCTGAAAGATGCTATAAAGGAACTGTGGAGTTTCGGTTTCACACGACTCAAAGTAAAACATATTGATTAGTTCAGCTTTAAAGATTTGATATCTATTGGCACAGACATGCACGTATTTCTTTGCAGTCAAGTGACTGACGTGTTATCTGATGTCTTCAAAGCATGCTGTTTAATCGTGACTTATTTCCTAATTAGTCAAGATATCAAAAGATTTTTTTCTAACTTGACTACAACCAAGAACTTATTTTAAGATATTAAATATTTTAAGAGGTGTCGATTGCATCTTCCAATACACGGATGAGGACAAGCCTAAGACTAGGACTTAAAAATATTAAACACACACCGTCCTGCTGCCCCAAATACTCACTACCAAATGTGGATTAATCCGCCGGTGAAAATAGTCCCCAACAAGTTGCACCATTTCCATTTCTTCCTGAGTGACATTTGATTAAAACCAGAGTGAGCTGCTGTTTCAGGAAATTGCTGAGCCTTTTTTTAAAAACTGAAAATATCTTTTGTGAGGTGTATTAGAAAGATTTCAGTCTTTAGTAGGAACTAATGGGTTTGTGGCTTTTAGCCCCAGACAGGAAGTCAGAAACTATTAAGAGACGGACTAACATGTTGTTGGTTTTGTTCTCTCCCTGTGATTTGCTGACCGTAAGAAACACAACATACAGAGTAAAACCAGGCTTATCCTTTGGTTCATTTGTTCACAGCACACCACATCTGTTTTAGTGTAAACCACTTTCATTATAATTTACATACATGAACTTTAGCTCAGTAACAGATGGTCTATCTGTACGGAGTAAATAAGTTACTCCTGTGGGTCTGCTGACATAAATCAGCAGTGACATATCTCCTAATTGGGGTGGGACTGTCCTGATGTTGGTGGTAATGAGGGCGAAGGGAGGCAGCACAGGCCCGGTTTCCTGCTCTTCCTCAGATAGTTGGTGAAAGAGGCTCTTAAGGGATTTCCTCCTCCATTTAGTGGCAGGGAAGGTGGCTGCCCGGACAGAGACAGGGCTGGACTCAGGAAGCTGGTGCTGCATGAAAGATATGCAACCTCTCGAAAACACACAAACAATATCTCACATGTTTGCAGAGGTGTGTATGGCTGCAATAATGATACAGCCACCTTGTATTTTGTGTCGATTTTTATATGTATTTTGAGAACAAATGTGATCTGCATGTGCCTGTAACGTACCAACTTAGTGTAAAATGCAACAACTTCCTGTGCTTTGTGGTTTTCAATGTGCAGGATGTCAGAGCTTTTTGTAATGGCTTCTGTCTACACCTCAGCTAGCAGAGACAGGAAACTATTCTGGCATTCAGGGGGTCTGCTGCACGCTGAAAGACGTTAAGGGACATTTTGGGAATTTAGAAAAAGCAAATCAAGGATGTGTTGCAACCACATACTATCACAGCCACGCTGCTGTCTGCTACACTGACTGAGAGTATGTTTAAGGACAATATGAGGTGTTGCAGGAAACTAAAATGCTAAGAGTTCCTTCAGTGACTTGTTTTTTCATTTTCGTTTTTCATTATAAGTAACACCTTGACATCCCATACTTGTAAAGCTGTATATTGAATTTTTAGTTTGTTTGTAGGAGCTGTAAATATTGTGTAATTTGTATTTAATGACAGTGTTACAACTTTGTTTAGGAAATCAAGACAAACACGGTTCTTTGTATGAGGGTTCCTTTAAAGTCGTATGTATATGTATTAATACACTTTCACCATGCATCTTCAAACGAGTTAGACATGTCACTGAATCCAGTAAACGCCGTTTTAAAGACATTTCCTCCACTGGTCCCTCCAGATAAAGACTGCAGGAGCGATGACCGACAGAATGACTCGCACTGGTGAGGGTACAAAAACAACAATATAACACATCACACACATCTGCTGCTCCACTGCACATATACACAATATGAAACCTTATTTACAGACACTAAGCATTTACAATAAAAAGGAAAATGCACTCTGACTGAACTATAAAATAGGACCTAATATAAATTGCATTTTGTTGGGTTTGTCTTTTTTTTGAGTAATGTTCAAAGGCCAAAAATGAAATAACACAGCCTGGATTCAATTCGCCCTCCAGTGGTTACAAAGAGCGGCTGGTCATTGTTATTGCCTTCTCCTCTCCTCTTCAATTGAATTTAATTTTCTCACCATCTCTGAAAAAATCTCCCCACCTCTTCACACCTTCAGCTTCTCTAGTTTCACATCCACACAATCCAACAATGTAAGACACTTAAACTCGCTGCCAAGTTGCTTTCTAATGAAGAACGTTTCACCTGCTGATCTGCCACACTCAAACACTCGCAGTGCACTGAAGCAGGGTTTTTTTAAATTTCAAATTGCAGAAATAAAATAAATGATTTAACAATCTATTTGTATGTATTTACTGGATTTTATTAGATTCTCCAGATCTGCCGTGTGTCCACTTTATTTAGTTAACACAACTGATTGAGGCTCAAACAGCAAAGTTCTGATTTAACACACATGGCACATAATGCAATATTTCTAACAAATAATTCAAATGTGACCCATTCAGAAATAGTATCGGTTACGTGATGTTAAAAGTAAAATGCTTTGGGAGTTGTCTGAATGGCAAAGCAGTGATCATTTAATTAGGTATACCTGCATCTAATGCATTTCAATACAACAGCTATACAAAGTCTACCTTTACAGAAAATGCAAACGGCAGTAAAAGTGAAACAAACACAGATCCTTCGAAAAATAAATCATCACACATGCACGCAGGGTAACACGGAGAAAATAGACCTTTTCACTTCTTAATATGAATACCTTTTAGTGAGATTAATCAATTAACTGAAAAATGAAGGCATTTAAACATTTATTACCTCAGGCTTTCAGGAGATTTCATAGGACAAACATTTAATTATTAATTATCAATATGAAAATTAAAATCAGCCTATTTAAATTGTTGTGTAATTTACTACTATTATTAATATAATAGGTGCAATAATATTTATAATAAGCATAATAACAATGTTTTAAACATTTATAATGTGATAAAGTGAGATATTCTACACTTTAAACACAAGTTGTTAAAAGAACCACGCAGTTTATTAAAATACAACTTAATAATCACAAATTCAAACATAACTAAATAAAATGAAGCTGTCGGTGTTTAAATATTTTCTACACACATATTTCAGAGATACCTTTTAATTTTGGTAGTTTGAGCTCCGACACAGCCTGGATTTAGTTAAAAAATGTTTTGGCTTAAAATCTCATTGTGAATTGAAACATAATTGCCTTTTTCTAATATCTTTCTAATGGGTTTATATTTGTAACTAATGACCTTAATAACCATTTTTAATGCTTTATAAATGACTTATGAGCCATTTAACAAGGACAACTTTCAGTTACTTAATATTTACAACTACGTAATCAAAGAAGCCTAATCAATGCCTCGCTGACATCTGCAACTGCAGACCTGATGGCTTATTATAATCCAAAAGTAGTTTTTATTGGTGATCTATAAAGCATTATTAAATTAGTATTTTATACAACTCAGAAACCCTGTGAGTAATAATTATATTATATTGGAGCTCACAGAAAGTCACTGGACGTCCTGAAGTTGGAAAATTAAGGGGACAATATTTGCAATATCGGATGTGTTCTCAGTAATTGTTTAAATTTCAAAAGCAAAACAGTTCTAAGAAATAAAGAAATGCTCAATGTGAGTGAGAGGTGAAGCACTTTAGAAACATTTTTGCCGTCATGCCAACCAGCCAATAAATCGTCAGGCTGAATGTTGTGTTCACAGGTTGAATAGTAGGTCACCAGTTTCACATCATTTAACGAGAACCACAATAGCAAACAAGCAAGGGGGGGTTGAAATCACATGTCAAGACAAACCACACTGTGGATCAGGAATCGTCAACATCTCAGCCCAGCTGTCGATTGTTAAACAGTTCCCATAAGCGACAACAATTCACTTCGACCTTCTGTACGTTCTTTCTCATGGTCTGGTGCCAACGTCTGAAGCAAACATTGTGGTTTGATGCTCATCAACATTAACGTCTCTGCAATCATCAGACTCATGTTTGCAGTGTGAATGAGTGCAGCGGGGGTTAATCGGGCTCTCTTACCGCCCACACACACACACACACTGAAAGCAGAAACAATGTCCCCCAACCCATTAACGATATTATCTATTATTAATTATCTAATAGAAATAATAAAATCAAGAACGTCAGTTTCTGTTGCGCAAATAAGGACTGATCTGTCCGTAGCTTTTGATGCCATCGAACGCAACAGTGCGGCACGGTGGTGCAGTGGTTAGCGTTGGTTAACTGGCATCTCTAAATTGACCCGCAGGTGTTAATGTGAGTTTTAAGTGGATGTCCGTCTCTACGTGACGGCTCTATGATTGGCTGGCGACCTGTTCAGGGTGCACCTCGCCTGCAGCCCACCACGACCCTCTAACGGATAAGCAGGTGTAGCTGATTCATTAAATAAGCTGCTTTTAATTGATAAAGGTGTCCCACAAGGATCTGTATTAGGCCCTCCTGCTGCTTACTTTATTCAGTGAAGTCGAGTTCGTCTCGTGGTGATGTTGTTGTATGTGTGTAATTTACAGCTGAAACTTGTTGAGCGGCAGGAAATGAATCGCTGCAACTACTTGAATAATCGATTCAAGCTAAAATACCATAATGAACTTGTTGTGTACCTGTTTCCTGTTTGATATGAATGCAAAATGAGTAACTAACAAAACATGACTTGTGAAGACGTCAGCTCTTGGAAGCTGTGAAGGACATACTTCTTCATTTTATAGACAAATCTGTCTTGTAAAAGAGATCTTGATCTCAGAGAGGCTTCCTACATAAATGAAGCATAAATAAATGTTAATAACAATACAGCTTTGAATTTAAGGCACCAAAAGGCTCTTTGGTCATCGGGGAAGTTTGAGAGCCAATAACTTGATCAGTTAGACCCTTGTGTGCCTGCATAAGGTCACCAACGATCATATTACCACAAAAGAAGTCGAGAGGTTGTGAACTTGTTTTTGTACCCGTCAGCAGTCACACCCAGATGTGTTTTTGCACGTTTGTCCGGGAGTTGAAACTTCAGCCCGATGTCCTCTGGATTTCACTCAATTCTCTTTTTAAGACACATTTTGGATTTGTCAAAGGGAAATGTTAAAATCATGTTCGGATCAAAAATGTGCTTGTGAATTTAAAAACCTGTATATATTTAGTCCATATTGGTGCAGTTACAGCGACAGAATGGTTGCAGTGATAATGACAGATAAACATCTGTTGACATAACAACATTTTGCAGATCGCAATGCATTTGAAACTTTCTTTGATCAGATTTAATGCAGAAGACTAAGATCATAACTAACCCACAGTCAGAGTTTCATGCTCACATCCTCCAGGGATACAAACAACCAGCTCAGGGGTATAGCAAGGTCATCAAAACACAGAACTGGTTTCATTGGCTGGAGGTGGTTAAGGTTTAGCCCGCAGGCTTGTTTTTAGAAGAGAGAGAGAAGTGCCAGCTTCTCAAATCTACCACCGACACAGGAGGACGACTTGGGACATGCTTCACACCACAAACAGCACAGGTAAGATCTCTACAGCAAATCTGGACACTTTTTAAATAGAAGTGAAGATTTTTAAGACTTTAAAAGATTCTAGACTGGCCAATACATGAAGTAAGATATGGAACATAATTAGGTACAGAAACAATTAGAAATATATATTCTTATATACTCTACGACGTGCACTATAAATAAAACAATTTGCATAGCACTCACTGGTATTACATTATGAAATTAGTTCTTTGTCACAAATAAGCTAAACTGTCTTGCAGTGCGGTTGTGGTTCATCACAAATCAGAGCCCACACATGACTCATATTCACAATTTGTGTTGTATTTATACACAAATCCTTTTAGCTGCATGAGCGCTGCACCTACAAATCATCTAGGGGTTTGTTAAAATGTCAAATTAATTAACTTTTTTTTATTTTTATTACACTGTCAAGTAACAAGTGAATTAATATAAATCTTAAATAGTTCCTGATAGCTGTTGAAAGGAGATTATTTTCTGTATTTCAGTCTCCCCGGGCCGGATATATTGAGGGTTAAATGGAAAAATATATATAATTGTCATTTAACAAAGCCAGTACAGTGAAAGGAGAAATGAAACTATACTGGCATGTGATGCCGCTGATCTTTTAAAGCTGCTCATGAGATCCCACATGCCAACAACCTGACACCAGTGTCTCACATGGTGATGAAAAATGACTGAAATGTGTAACTGCTGCCTACTCAAACTGTACAACAACATGTGGTTGCTGGAAGTGATCTCACTTTCAACCTGATTGTAAAGGAGTTAGTATTTCCTAATATTGTGATGCAGTTTGTAGGAGTCCTGTTGTTTTATAAAGGATACAGTATAAATGAAAGTTGCAGGACTATAGACAGACATTTATAGTGGAGCTCATACTGTGAAAAATCCAAAATACTTATTTGATCAGCTAATCTTAAAATCCAGAAGATTTAGCGTAACCTTTGACAGCCAAGCAAGAAACCAATACAAAGTCAGACAACCACCATTCAAACGGCAACAAGAATAAAAAGAAACAGCTTCTGAAGAGAGACCTTTATCTCAAGATTTAAGAAATATCTCCAAAAAACAACATTTCTGACATATTTTCAGGACATCAAATCAAATCAATAAGGTACAATCCTCCCCGTCAGAGACGATAGTCAAGCAGGCCTAAGAGGGTTGCTGATGAGGGCCAGTATTCACAGTTTGTTGTATCTGTCATTTTGTTACGCATTTGCAAATAAGGATCTGAACAAAAAAAGAAATATATAAAAGACATCAGAAAATTAGCCTTAAAAACCTTCATTTTGTACAAGAGTACACACAGAAGGAGGAATATCCGTTATTTCGTAATCATTAGATTGTGTATCCTACGGTAACTGTTCAACAAGAGAAATGTGAGGTAATTTGCTAGTTTTATAAAATATCATGAGGCGTGTATTCCTTCAATAATGGAGGCCATCCAATATTCACAGAAATTATGTGTGTGATTTGGGATTTAGTAATAAAAGCACCAGTAATAGACTTGGCTTAACAGATTGAGTGGAGACGGGAGTGCGTGAAAGTACACATTGTCCCCAAAGTAAAATTCAGAAAAAATAAAATATAAGAAATAGTTTTGAATTTCGGGATTGTCAGAAGTGAAGACAGATGTGCAGAATATCATATATTTAGTCTTTCTGCATGTCGATGATTCAAAAGAGATTTCTGGAAAGCATCAAAGGCTGTGAGGAGACTTATGAGTCAGAGCCTGAGCGGCATACAACATAGTCATCCGCATGATAACGGAAATTAAAAAACAAAGCAGTAATGCAGTTATTTATATGTATATATTGTTAATAATAGTGGTCCAAGAATTGACCCTAGTGGCACTCCTTTTATTGATTTACTTGTAAGCCCTGAACCATCGTCATCTAAGCTTATAGACTGCACTTTTATGATCTGTGGTATCAAATGCAACATTTGAGAGGCTTAATAGAGTGCTGCCATATTATTTTATTATTATTATTTTATTATTATTATTATTATTATATTACAGTAATTACACAAACTGCGGCTACAACACAAAGGGAAAACCCACAGGTGCGGCATTGTGGGCTACGATTCTAGGAGTTTCCGCTATATTAGTGTTTGAAAGTGTACTGTAAAATATTGCCTTGTTTTAAGCCCTCATGCACACAAAGAGTCACTAAGTCATAGTATGAATCTAAACAGGCCGTTCAGACAGCAAAAAACCCTCCCATGACTCAAATTTATATTATCCATAAGAAGATATTTCCTTTTCACCTTCAGCTGACCGAGTAATATACCAACAAATATATGTATATAAAGATGTAAGATTTAGGTCTACATTAAACTGCTAGCTAAATTACTGCTGTTCATTTTCGTTCGCTATAGAGTAGAAAATTACAATCGCACAAAACCACGTTTAGTCTCACACCTCACTTTGTCAAGAACACTTGTTTTTTCAAAATATTAAATGTAAGCTTCACAGCTTAAGAGAACCAGTTAGGAGTTACTTCCTGTTAATTTAAAATGTAATTTCTGACTAAAATAAAGACAAACCTATTTATATTTATGTCATAACCTATTTAAACCTAAGTATTTTCCTCTTTACTGTTGTTCCTCTTACCTTTTTAAAAGGAAACTCCTCTTTCCCTGTACGGTGGCCTGTCTCCATCAGAAAACAAAGAAGTTAGAAAGAAAAGTTTAAAAAAAGAAAATGGTTCATTTTAATATTTACAAGTAGCCTCAGCAGTGACAGAACCACATAGTGAGAGATGCAATGATACATGGTGCTCATTGAAAGTGTCTATAAAGGATGTTAGCACGCGACACTGACTGATCTGTAAACCTTCAAGCTACCCACCATTTCCCCTGTGCCAACGACCTGATGCCAGTGTCACGCAACCCGGTGCAAACTGACTAAAATATCACCGTCGCTTACTCATACTGATGAACGTAGCTGCAGGTCTCTCACTTTCAGCCTGATTGTGGAGGAGTTTGTATTTCCTGACATGGTGGCACGAAGGAGAGAATTCTGCCCAAAAATCAACCCAGGCTGGTGCCTTCGAGAACAATAACTACCAAGTCCTCACGCAAGCTGGTTTCTCACTAGTGTTACACAGAAGCCCAGAATGACTCATAATATTCATCAGACATGCTACAGAAGGGGTTTATTGTGCAGTCTAGGCTGTTATTTGGCCTAAAAAGAACACTTTCAATAACTAAGTTGTAAATAAATTAAAAAACAAATTACATCTTGTGCAGTATCTTAGGAGTTTTAGTGTACTATAAGTCTAAAGACTAATCCGACAGCTGCAAAGTGGTCTTCATTGGCACTTCAGATAATTTGATGACGGGTTCAAATCCATACATCTTACATTACATTACATTACATTTAGGCATTTAGCAGACGCTTTTATCCAAAGCGACTTCCAAAATAAGAGCTTTACATCAAGTGCATAGAACCATGATTGAAAACAACAGGACGTCTC
>JAVQJD010013993.1:0-66788 GCA_036023655.1 Nannoperca australis
CGTTGGGTCTTTGTGTGTGTGGAAGTTGGTCTCGACCGGCTCCATGTGATTGAGTGCCCTGAGATAACTTTGTTATGATATGGCGCTATATAAATAAAATTGAATTGAATTGAATAGCACTTATCAAAACAAGTTACAAAGTGCTTCACAGAGCAAGCAAAGAACACATAAATCATTACAGAAGGTCCCATATGAATGATCTTTATGTAATAAATAATTGCTAGTTAATGTAATAATGTAAAGATGCACAATCATTTGAACATGGTTTAACAGTCAGTTACATTACTGAGCTCAGTTTTTGAAGTTTATTTGATTTTGACAAAGCATTACTAGCTTCAAATACAACAGCTTTTATTTTGGCATTTTAGTAAACACGCATCAACATCTCATTATGCCAAATTCAAGTTAAACCCATAAACATTTACAACTTGCAGGAAAAGAAACTACTTAATTAAACTTACACTATAAAAAGGAAGCTAATTTTATCTTAGCAATATAAAATGCTTAACAGAGATTAGCTTCATAGCAAAAGTACTTCCATATCTTGTCAAACATCTCTGTAGTATGGATCAGTCCAGTGTGTGGTCGGCACTAAGTCTTGGCATAGTAACAAACCAAAACGTATCTGTGTTAGAATTCAGAAATCCAATTAGTTATTTTATCACATTTCAGTAAATTTATTATCAGACTGATTTTCCTCTGTGCTCTCTATCACACACCCCCACCGTGCTCCTCTCTGACTTGCAGTGACTCCTTAATTGGGGCTCAGCTGACAGGTTTCCCCCTCGGGGGAGCAGGAGCCATGTGGACCATCTGCTTCTAGTCGCAGGATGAACAGGTGTCCTGCACCCTGCCGCCTGCCTGCACCTTGCCAGGGCTCTCGAACGCAGCACGGCACAGCGCTGTGCAGCGCTGCACAGTGTAGCTTCTGTTTACACAAGATATATCGGACTAGTTTTATGTTTGGTCTGTGTGGCGTTTCTGCCTCAAACAAAAGAGGAGTGCCACAAAAACCTGACAGAATAAACACAGCCATGAAAGTAAAGCCTGTTGTTACAGATCTGAGTCAGTTTAATCTCTATTTGTTTGACCAAAGCCTCTGTGTTCTTAAAATAATTTCTAAAATTCTTATATCTGCAACAGACATAATCCACAATTACCTTTCTTTGGTTTGTACCTTTATTAAATTAAAGAGTTCTGCAGAGAAATTCTCCTTTCCATATGGCCATTTCACTCTGTGTTGACACACTATGGCACACTAAGATCCCAGTTTTAAATTAAATTGTATTCTATTTAAGGAAGTCAAGACATAAGTTTAAAATCTAAAATGGACGTGTATAGTCCTAAAAATATTCATATTAATGCGGAATATCAAAGTTTGTGGTGTGTTGTGTTTTATTTTTTAGAACAAACTAACTTAACTAAATAATTAAACTAAACTAAAGTTATTATCAGTGTTGCTCACGACACATTTAGCACCATTGTCATCATGAGCAGTGCTGTCCAGAGTGAGACACCATAGATGAAATACACAACATCCACCCCAAAAACACACATTTCTCAGCAATGCCCTCCGGTAATTAAAAGTGAAAGTCCAGTGTAACGTTTTTCACTCTGAGTTAAATCATTCAACTGAGAGATGAGGGAAACGTAGAGAAAGGACAGAAGAGAAGGTGTAAAGAATCCAGCCAGAGGGATGGATGTATGTGTGTCAGTAAAGAAACAGCAGGAGCAGAGGCTGCAGCAGCTCTTCCTTCAGCCCACTGGGTAAACACTGATCCAGGCTGCAGGGATTACTCCAGCCCCTTAACACGGCCTGAGAAGTGGATACAAGGAGAGGAAGAGGTAGTCCAGCTGGTATCATCCACACACCCTTTACAGGCACAATGCTATACTAACAGCCCCCACACATGCTCCTACCTATGGAGAGGGAAGCCAAACAAACCACATGGCGTGTGTGTGTGTGTGTGTGTGTGTGTGTAGAGGGGGATGGGACAGGGTCACAGAGGACTTTGAAGGCACAAAAGCTTGGCCTAAGGCCCAGTGCCCTCTGGGTCACTTAAGGAGGCAAGGAGGCATCATGAAAACACGTGCGCACACACACAACACACACACACACGTACACACCACCTGCTGTTCACGCAGCCTTGTGTTGTGTAATGGAGATGGAGTGATTCAGCAACCACACAAAGCAAGACATTGCTGAGATTTACCACATAACTTAGGCCAATAAAACCTCCGTGGCAACCTGGTCAGCATCTTTAGAAGTGTAGTTTTCAAAGAGGAACGTGGGACTGCAGCTAAGGATCATTTAAATCCTTGATTATGCTGTGCTAATTAAACATTGAGTCTGTAAAATGTCAGAAAATAGTGAATGTGGAACCTGCACAATATGTGATTTCCAGGTGATAAATCACATTATCATTAAACAATCATAGTTTCAGCAGATTCTTGTCATTATGTTGAAAAATCAACAGCTTCAAAATCAACACGCACAAACTTTCACCATGTGTTCACCATCACTGGTAGACAGAGAACCTCAAACACTTTTTTTTTTTACCATCATATTAGACATGCTTCATAGCGAGCTGAAAATAACCATAACCTTTTCCACCACAACGACTACGGTATTAATTATTAAAAGTATCATAGCCGACAGTACACCAGATACGAAACAAAACAAGCATGAAATGAACAGCTGTGCGAGCGCACGTCAGCTTGAATTGTTGTCGTCAGGATAGTCCATGTTGGTTGGTATTAAAAGCAAGTGAGCAGAAGTCAAATTCATAACAAGAGCCTTCAACCTTACCAAGGGGTTCATACTTTCTTTTCATTGTGTGCCTTATCTGTGACTTGAGAGGTCTCAAGAGGTAACAGCTAGCTTAAACTTTTGCACGCTAATAGTTCTATGGAAGGATAGAAGCGCCACGCAGGTAGCCTGCGTTAACATATCATTTTTTTGAAGGTTAATCTTTTTTTAAATGTTTAGTGCTTATTTTGGGGACCCTTAGCTTCACCTAGTGTCCTAGTACCACAGACTATGGGTTTATTTCAGAAAGGCATCATCAGGAAACATCTGGGAAAATCTGGGAACTTTCAGATGATGAAAAACCAGGTAAGGAAAGTTATATTGTTTAGTCATGGACGTGCTTTGACGTTGTGAAAATAATGGAACACACAGCTCTACTGTTATGAAATATCTTAGAGTACGAACAGCAAGTCTCACACACACACACACACACAGCTCCCTGATTAAATCATGATAGATCGTCCCCACAGGGCCTGCCCTATTGAGCGCAGTGTGTGTGCATGTGAGCGTGTGTCTGTGGTGTGTATTAGCGAATATCCACATTTACATACATGCTGATGCATGCTTGTGTATGTGTACGTATGTGCAGCCATGTGTCTGACTGCGTGCAGGTGCGTGTGTGTGTGTGTGTGTGTGTGTGACACCGGGGCGAGTGCCGGGTCAGAGGGGTCAGGGAGAAACAAAAGAACGGAGCAGCTCCCAGCTGCCGGGCCAAACGCCATCCAGCAAACCCCCCACCACCACCATCCCCTTCCTTTTCAATGGGAGCGTGCCGCTGTCCTGCTTCTGCTGACACATGCACATTTACACACACACACACACACACACACACACACACACACACAGACATGTCCCGCCTGGCGGTCCACAGTCATGTCTAGAGCTCGCTGCTGCAGGCAAAGTGGGTAAAAGGGCACATGGGGACATATGCAGAGCATGCATGGATGCAAATGCAGACTAACATCTGAACTCACACATCAGTGCTGCCCCTTGTTAATGTTGCTGGACTCCCACTTTCTACTGCTGGTATGGTGAAATTCTGCTAAGAGGCTGTTTCGAACTATTCAGATCTTTCACTCGTCATAAAAGTCACTAGTAAAAGTACCAATAACAATATAAAAAAAGAATAAATGTAGAATTTATTCATTTACTCTTAAACCTGACAAGATGGACAGCTGGAAGTCAATTCTTCACCTGGCTGTTAGATCCAAACATGTTTTAATGGCGGACATTTGTTAAAATTACCAGACACATTGCTGTTTGAAAGACCGCGTTCATCTAGTTTCATAGTTATGGGATAAAAACAATATATGATTGGTGAAAGTGACCAATAGCAGTGGTTTAAGACACTTTAAAGAGTCAGTTCACATTAACTGCAAAAAAGAATAACAAAATGAAACATTTTCTCATTTACCTCCGATAGTTTTGGATTTATTTGCCCAGATTCTGAGTTATCCGCCTCTGAGACTAGCTGTTATCTATCTTAAGAAATAGTCCACTGATGTATAGATCATTGATTCAGGATAAACATGTTGCCGTTTCAATCCTGAGAGCACAACAGATAGAATTCCATTAACCATTATGTTGGGTCGTAGACGGAGAAGGGAAATCTGTATGCTTGAATCCACCACAAATAATGTCTGCTCTTTTTCTAATTTGAATAAACCAACCCTTTAAGTTTTCTTATTTCGTCAGAATCTGCAGTCATGTATATACTCTATGTGTATGTCCTTTTCTGTGCTTTACCTCAAAATGTTGCACTTGTATTGTTTTTTCCTACACCTTAATGATGTACATCATCATAGTAGGAAAAGAACAAAACTTCTTACATATAACATTGCAAACAAATCATGTTGTCTTCTTTCCCACACTCTACAAATATATATATATATATATATATCTCACCTTGCATATGTCTGTGCCCACTGACAGGCTGTCAAAAACCAAACACCTTGCTTCCTTGCGGAGACATCCACTTTGCAGATAAGCAGAAGAGCAGAGGGGAGGAAAGTGTGTGTGTCCTTAAACAGCTGTCTCTGTGAGAACCAGGGCTTATAATGACTTTAATGCAGTTTTACACAATATTCTGTGTTAACTTGGAAGTCATCTTTTGTGGCATTCATTTAGGCTGTCCACATCTGAAATACATAATATGTGGTGTATCGTGGGTGCAGAGAGGAGTGACAGGTCACCACTTACTTTGACTTGACATCCAGTTCCGTCCTGAATGAATCCTCCATCGCGCGCTGAAGAACCGGCCCGCAAACATAGAAGGTCGAGCCGGACTGCGTTTAAATAAGCAGCAGAGAAAGTCGGGAAATTGCTGCATGTGTTGTGTGTGTGGGAGTTTAAGGTATTGCAAGGTATTAACATTTCCATCTTAACCCCAACTGTCTCCATCCAGCGGCCACGACCCGCACCTCCCTGTCAGTCTACATGTCACTGCTGCTGCAACGAGCCACTGAGCCGGATCCCAGTCTTCCTCCAGCTCATGCATGCAATACTATCTTATGTTTGCACCAATATAGCAAAGCAAAATCCTGGTGTGTAAAAACCCGATTGTGACTCTGAAATTTAAACTGGTGTCTTATTGGCTCACACAGCCGCAAAGACATATATCTCCCTCTACTGGAGAAAGGCTGTAACAACAGTTATATTCCACGTTTCATGGTCAAAACATCCCACTGAACATTTCTATATTTATATATCAAAACACATCATGTGACCATAATAAAAAGAACTATGCACAAGAAACTATAAGCAACTTCTATATGATCTGTGGCGTATGTGTAATCAATAACCAGCTGTACTGAGAACAGCTCCTTCACTTTGACGATGGTGACAGAAATTTGTTGTCTATTAAACAAAAGGTCAACAAAATCAGATCAGATCAAATCATACAGTCTCTTTACAAACAATGAAATGAATTCCTTCTGTATTGCTTTATGTTCATGTCAACTTTTATTTCTGTTCTCGTAGTAGGAGCTTAAACAGTCAACAATGGAAGTTATCAAATCATGCATTTCTTTAGTTTTTGTGTTTTATGGTATATTTGATATTAATATTGCAGTGTGACTAAACTTAAACACAACCACATGAACGGCCACAGACTAGATGTTGGAGACTGCAGCAGTCTGCTGTTAGCACAGAGCTGACGGATGAGAGTCCCTTCATTGTTAGCAGTGGAAGTCCTACCAGGGATTATCAGCTCAGGCATCTCTGTATGTCCCGGACAGTCGTCATGAAACCAGATTTTTCTGCAGGATTTTCAGAATGATAAGCAGAACAGGAAAGCAGGAGGACGCTAAAGACTGTAGGCCGACCTACTGAAAGTCTACAGCTCAACATATCATGAGCCTATTATAAACAGAGAACCTGCTGGAAAATACAAAAGAGAAAATAACAATCATCAGTTCTCCAACAGCTTGTCATCGGCTACTTAACAGCATTTCTTTTAAAGCTGAAGCAACGATTTTTTTGAAATACTGAGATCTGTAATCCAGCTCCTTATTATAGTCTAAAATTGTGTAATCTTTCTATAAATAATATTAAGAAGAAGAAGAATTCTAAAACCACACCTGCTAACACTGCTAGTATCTTACAATAAAAAAAGATCTGTCTTCACTTCTGCCAGATATTTGATGGAGCAGACACACACTTATAATTACTTAATTAACAAAATCAACCTGAGGCCAGTCATGTGGAAATCTCTATAAATACCTGGGAGCTATCTTTACTGCGAGGTGGCCACACATGGATCCTATCAGAGATCAGTTGAAACCACATTTATACAGCTTAAAGAAGTCATTGAATGTTACATTTCAAAATGTTGAGGATGTTTTTTATTTCTGGTCAATTTTATTTATTCCCAATTGCATTTTAACATTCCTACATTTTAGTTTTAGTTTCTGTTGAAAATATTCTAATGTGGTACGTATTTAAATTCTTATTCTTATACTTTAATCTTTGTGTTTTTGTTAGTTCTGTGGGAATTTATATTTTGTCCCCAACCAGCATGGGGCGATAAGGATGGGAGCAATGAAATGTACATATGTTTATGGAGGAATAAGTGGTCCCTTGAACCTGCCGTAAATACACTCTGAAACTCTGTCTGGACTTATTGTCATCATTCTGACACATACATAGAAGTGAAACTGATTGTTTTGTGCATGCTGCTTACTGTCCCTGTTATTAAAGTAAGGCCAATGTGAATTAGAATCTATAAGCGTTTCAAATAATAGCAGACTGGGAATATCTTTTGGCTGGATGGGCAGGCATCAGATACCGCACTCTCTTCCAGAAGCGTGAGTTCCACGCAGCAGCGCCCCGCGAACCCTCTGGCCACCTAATGGGGGCGCTCTTGCGAATCAGGTGCTGCAAGCCGGGGAGAAGGTGTGTGTATCCCTGTGGCTCAGTGTCCCCCAGCTGGATCAGAATCACACTCATTTCCCTCTGGACCAGCGCATGGTGGAGCCCCACCTGCAAAATGATCAATAACATATTTCTTTACTCCTTAATTGAACTGGATGTTTAGTTAAACAAATGCTTTCCCTGGAGCAGTAGATAATCAAGTGTTAACCATCATGATATCTTGACATGAGCTGATGTTTAACACTTGATTATCTCAACGTCTTGAGGTAACAAACTAGAATCTTCTGTTGTAACAATCACGTTTAAGTCAATTACCTGCAGATAATTGTTAAATTATACTTTTAATTTTTTCAACATTATGACATTATTTCATCTTGACCACAACTTGAGATTACATTTTGATCTCCTACCTGCCAGTCAAACCCTTCCATTTCTGTGTTTTTGGGCGACGCAAGACATTGGTCTGTGATCTCGGACCCTGATCCTAAACCCGGGGTGAGGATGACCATCAGCCTCCTGCTCAGCTTCAGGCGGTTCTCCACCACCTCCAGACGGTCTGTGAGGTCAAACAAATGGCATTAAAAAATATAGTTTGTATAGTGTTTGAAAAATGGTTCCTCAACAAAAACATTCCAAGGTGCTGTAAAGGACCTCGTTTCAGAGGTTTCCACTACTTTGATTTAACTGTAATTAACACTAAAACCACCATTTTAAGCAATGAAACAGAACGAAAGTTTATAAAGTGAGTAAGCCTCTATGTAACGCTTTTTATTAGTTGATTAGTTGTCCAGCATCCCAATAATGTGTGTGTGTGTGTGTGTGTGTGTGTGTGATATATAATTACAAAAACAAAACAATAATAACTTTTTAAAAAGTCGGACCTTCTCCAGGTATGTCATCCCTCCCGTGGATGTACAGTTGATAGCCACACTTTTCCTCGAGGACGGAGGGCAAATGCTTTGTGACGAACTGACAAAGGGATTCCTCAGTGACCTTGTCCAAGTTCTGCGTTTGGTAGACCACGTAGGCATCGTACACCTTCGCATCTGAGAAATACAAACACATTCATGGAACTGATGAAGCCTGAAGTTCACTTTCCAAATGTTCTTTGTTTTTCCTTCCCTCTGAGATCATTGTGACCCGAGGCAACCTTCTGTGGTTGATGAATGTGAATTGTGTGAGTCATAAAGCAAAATGTGTTTAAAGTGCTGAAAAAAAATGTTTGGATCTAAATTTGTGTGTGGAGCAAAGGCTTCATGGAAAATACAACATCGCCCTTGGTTAAACAACCCCATTCAAATAAAATCTTAAAAAGCATTGGCTGTAGTTTGTGTTGAACATTCCAACTCTCCCATACGGTGACTATAAAATCCTCAAGGGATTAAAAAAATCTTCTTCTTCTTCTGCCTCTCTACCTTTTTTGTGACTGCTTAGTGGGAAGCAGCGTCTGAAGAAGAGAGCGAGGTCGATAGCGAAGAACTTGACCAGCATGGCGGCAAATGCGCAGAAGAACAACACAAACCCTCCTCCAATGAGCAGTGGAAGTATTGTCTCTGGAAAACAAACACACAATTAACATTTAAAAGAAAAAGTATATGTATCTCTAAAAGATAATATTAGTTTTATCAACAAATTCTACAAAACGGCCAAAACAAACAATGAATTATTTCCCTCTATACACACACAATGCTACAAGTATTTTTTATATATACTGGACAACAATCAGTGATGCTCTCGCTGACCTCTCCGCTTGAGAGTTACAAAGAAAGACGTCGTTTCGTACGAGCCCTCGCCGATGCATTGAAATGTTGTCTTGAAATCCTTAGCAGATACTTTTTCAATGGTCAGGATTGCAGTGGAGAAGGTATTTTTTGAACGATCATCGATGACCCTAGCAAAAGGATACAAAAGTTACAATTATTGGTTGATTATAGATATTGAAGTGGTTCACTGCAGCAGCCAGACATGACAAGGAAACACTATTCTATAGTTGCAGAAGGGTTTTAGCCATGCTAGCATGCTAACTTGGTCTGCCACTTTGGTTCTGACTGAAATATCGCTACAAATATCAAATGGATTGCAATGAAATTTCATACAGACATTCGTGGTCCTCTGAGGATGACTTTTCAGGTTGAATTTATCACTTATCATGTAAAATATCTTGACATTTACTGCACAGTTGTGGCTTCGAGACGATGCATCCTACTGGTCATCCCCTTACAGTTCCTCAAGTGCCACCAGCCAGATGACAAGTTTGGTTCAAACTAAGTAAAATGTCTCGACAACTACAGGAGGGATCGCTATAAAAACACTCTCAATGTGTTCAATACTTTGAGTCATGACAACATACTAGCACAACTAATGACATTCCCCTCAGCTTCAGCAGTACTTTGTGTTTAGTGCTGATTTTTAGATATTAGCATGCTAACGTGCTAAAGTGAAATGTTCCGTCAGGTGAAAACCAAATGTGTGCATGTGTGTGTGTGTGTGTGCAGGGATGTGTTTCTATGCATCACAAGTCAATTTATGTGCATGTCTAAACACAGATGTAGCCTGTTTATTTAATGTTTAGCATGAGTGTACACATGTATGATGAGTGTGCAGTATATTACAGACGTGTAATAACAGTCACAGTTGTATACACATGCATACAAGACATTATATTGGTATGGTGTGTATTTTTCTTTTCTTCTATTGATCAGGCTTACATTTTGGTGGTTTGATTGTAACCGTCGGTTGGGCTGAATGCAATTTCGTTAAGGTTCCACCAAGCACTACAGTGAGGGCTCACGTTAGTCCCACAGAAAACTGTGCAGTTCAGCTTGATCCCCAAGCCTGGCAGACACAACAAAACATACTGCATAAGAGACATTTAACCCTCACAGTGTTTGTCCATACTGAGAGGAAATTCCTCATTTATTTCTTTTTATTCTGCTACATCTGGAGAATGTGTCTTAAAAGCCACTTGAACTTGGCACCATTCAATTAAAACTTTGAAAATGAAAAGCTTAGTTTCATTCCTGCTCCTACAAGTACAATGCCCTGGGTTTTATAAGTGAATCCACAGGAACAATACCCAAAACTACAGCGATAGTCAAGTGAAATGGTGGTCTTTTGCTTGAGAGGACGTGTATATGAGCAGGGCTTCGTGGGGCTCCTGCATAATAGCAGTGCACCAGTTTTCAGAGTCAGCCCCTCTAAACTTTAATTTTATGAATGTGTCTCGTGTTGAAAGGAGAAGTGGTTACATTCACATTGATAAACCCAAAGACAAAACTGCAAGGGAACTTTTATAACATAAGAAAGGGCCCGCACATGTACAGGTAGGGTGATAGAGTGGTTTAGTCGATACAAGAATTGTTGTATCTGCAGTATCCTATGAAAGCACTGTGCTGTAATTAGGTGAAGTTTTCCTACCTTCATCAGCAAATGTCTCCCTGTTCCCAGAGATGATTTCTGGCTTGCGGTGGGCAACTGAATCTGCAGGCAAGCAAGAATAAAACACAACAATGAGTGCTTCTTTCCATTCTCTTCTATAGGAGAAAACTCGTGTTGTTACGCTACGTAATGTTTTTAAACCCGATACACAAAAAATAGCACCAACTCTTGAAAATGTCTGTAACTCAAGGTGGTCCTAACACACGGGACATACAGCTGAACTTAGAAGCTGAAGCGCTGCAATGGCAAACTGATCAATGATGCAGCTGTGTACGGATGAGACGTCTGAAAGGTGAAGAGATCACATCACACATGCAAATTATAACAGGCCGCTGATCACCTGCTGCCCCGTGTTCCTGCTCAACAGCTGCTGCTGCTTTTACTCTCATTATTAGTATTACTATTATTATACTTCTATTATTTTTTATTAATATTACCATCAATACCACAACTAGTGCTTTACATCTGTATGTAGAACTGTACTGTACTACTGTATGTTCTCCTTCCTCCTGCTCTCTCGCTCACCTGCTTAGTTTACTTAGTGAAATTATAAAAAAGAAATACCACAAAAATGATAGTTTGATAAGACTGTTGTAAAACTTGTAGTGCAAAGTTCAACGTGACGGTACCGTGACTCATGTTTCCAACAGTAGTTTTTATGGTACATTTAGATGTGTAATACAATACATAGAAAGAACAATTTTTAAAGGGATCCTCCGTTGATTTTACAGTTAGCGTTGGTGAAATGCAACGCTAGAGTTTTGGAGTGTAACTTTAACAATATGGTGAGGTGTGCAGTTCATGTCTTTGTGATGTCGCAGCAGCCATTTGTTTAACTATACTATACTATACTTATTTGGTGAGGGTGGGATGCGTTTCTGAGAGGGGTGATGTGGCGCAGGTAGGGATGGTGGAGTGGCATACAGCCTGGCCAAATAAAATGGCCTGGTGATCCTACACTTCACACTGCCTATGTTGGGGATGGGTCAGGTCTTGCGGGTTCTGTTGTGGTTTGCAGAAATAGGAGGACCATTCCGTGATGCCCATGGCTGTCACAAGATTTCTGGGCTCAGGAAGTGCAACCATTCTTCACCAGCAGGGTGGTGATGCAGGTGTAGGTGAGGTCTTCGCTGATATGAACGTCCAGGAGTGAAGTCAGTGAACCATATACCCAATTTACTATTTCTAGACATCATAATGTCTCGAGCACAGTGCTTGTGCAAAGGATAAGGTGATGAGGTGTTGTAGGTACTACGGATCATTTTTGTGTGTTCAAACTTCACTGGTAAACTTTTAATTTCCTAACACAGTGTGGAAGAAGTTCAATCAGATATTCATTTTAGAAAGGTCACTGTGGTTAGCTTGTCAGCGTCAGCTAAACCAATTAGCCAACAGATCCTCTGTGTCGATAAATGCGCAGCTTATAGTGACCTGGGAAATGAGTTCTGACCACATTTCAAAATTGCAAAACGATCACTAGAAATCTTCATAGTCTGATGAATTGCCAGTTGGTAACAGTGGGCTCTACACAAACAAAATGAAAATATGCAACAGCACTAAAGCCAAATGTGTGGCTAAGTGGAAGTCTCAAAATGTTTATGATAAAGGTTTTATTTTGATCAATAAGGTACAACTTTCCTTGTTTGTGTGGTGGGAGAATGCAGCTGCAAATGGACACATTGGTATTTATGATGTTTCATTACTAAAGGTGGCAACTGTAAAACAACTTACAATCTTTTAAATACCTTGTTCACCCTCTTGTTTGGAGTTATGTTAGTCCTGTATTGTAAGTAAAGGCTTTAGCATTAGCTAGTGACATGAACTACCCACCACCTCTCACCTTCAACTTTGAGCCTCCTGGAGCCTGACGATATGTACTTCTGGTGATTGTGTGTCCAGGTACAATAGCAAGTGTAGACGCCCTCGGCATCTTTGGTAGCATTATAAATCCACAGGTTACCTTCATTGTCAACGTCTCGAAAAATGAAGTCCTGCAGCCGGGACAGAAGGGGCATGATCATTTGAGGAGGACAATCAAGAAGAAATCAAATAAAGTCATATGCATGTAATTTGGAAACAGGACAGAAGAATGACTTGGAGGGATGTGGAGTGTGTGAATGCATTTTTACATTTGAAACACCACACGCTGTAATAAAAACTGAAAAATAAAAAATTCACATATTAGAAAATAACATTTTATGTACTGTCTTGGCAATCCTTTACTTAGCTTTCTTGTCACTATAGCATGCTAAACTGAACTGAATAATGCTAATTCAATCAAACAAAACAAAAGATTCTAAATGTAAATTTTGTGTGATTGTAAATAACTGTATCAGAAAAAGTTACATGTTAAGGGTTCTAAATATATTAAATACATTTGGCCTTCTAAACCAATGGTAACCAAAGCTTGACTTATTATTGACTAATGAGTAACTGTAACTGAAGATACTACCACGTGTATGGAAAATAGATATATTGTAAACTTGGGATGTAGCTAGCAGTTTATCTGAGTTTATTAGAGGGAACATGAAAATGATGTAGGCAGAAAAAAGATGAGCACAGCTGAGTGGAGTTTATATGTTTATAGACATAGTTTCATAAAACTAGAAAACTGATCCATTTGGAAACCAAACTAAATATTCACGTATTATTGGAACTTTTAGTCTTATAATAACTGAATGATGTAGAAAAATAGTTTTGCACATTGACTCCAGAGTAAAACACTTTTAAAGTTCCCTTGCCTTACATCGGTATGTTTGTTGGAGACACTTGCTGCCAACTTAAATATCTCATAATATGTGCTGTTGTATTCTGGTTTGCCTGTTGCTGATCTTTGTTCTGGACACAGTCAAGTAAACGCTGCTTTTCTTATTCTACCTGCCCCGCCTACATGTTCTGCATTTGAATCCATGCAACACCCACCAGAAGTGCTACTGTTTTAAACACCAGGTGTCATTGTTATCGCAGATGGCCGTACCTTGTGCCAGGTGAACTCTCCTTTCAGTAATGTACATGTGAAGTGGACACGATCTGGACATGGTATCTTTTTGTTCTGGTCAGAGTTTTTGATTTCTCCGTAGAGGAGTGCCGAGTCCTTTTTGTTTTTGAAGACTTCAACTTCTAAATGATAGTTGTAACACTCGCCTGATGGTTCTGTGCGCCTGGAATAGAAACAAAAGGTCTCCAGATCAGGAACCACATTAACAGAACGCCCCAGTGGAAAGAATGCATGACATAATTTTGATCTTACTTTTAATAATAGAAATTAAAAAAATTGAATTCACCTCAAGTTGTTAACTTAATGTTGCATAAAGGCAGGTGTTCTTACCTGGCTGTGTAAATACCAGAGTTCTCAGCTTGGAGGTTTAAGAACAAGAGCGCGTAACCGTGGTAATGTACCGTCTCTTTTTCGTCATTGGAGATGTTCTCAGTCTTGGAGGCATTTTTGTACCATGTGAACGCATTATCACTGAAGTTGAGGTGGGGCAGGTCAAAAGGCACAAAATAAAATGCTTCACCTTCAAGAAGGTTATATTTCTCCATGTCAGACTCATGACATGGGGGCTCGTCTGTCTCTGAAAATGAGGGAGAAGATGATGGAGATTATGGTTTTGACAATAAAAGCACAATATTATTCATTTTCTTAAATGTGCAGGTATCATGAATTGCTAAGGAATAAAAGAGTTGCCAAAGAAAAAGCGTTTTAAACTTTGTATCTGTAACACATGAAAGAAGGTGATGATGATGAGGATGATGTTGATGATGGTAAAACATACGTTTTAAATTTACTCCTGCATCTATTAATGCAAATGTCATCACCTAAGATATCCAGTATTAGATCCAATTGAGATTCTAAACCTCATTTACAAAGGAGACCTAGCAGGAATGAGGACATTAACATGTAGATACGCACAGGATAGATATGTATTATCTATGTTTAGTGCTGCTGTATTTAGATAATTGCAGTATTAAAAGATACTGGTGGCAATATTCTATATTTTTGTTAACAAATCCTATTGAAAGAACAAAACCACATCTCTCAATACTTTCTGACTTCCCTACCACGTGTGGCACTCAGTCGTAGGCCTATTTGTTCCCACTGAAGACATACAACCCTTAAAATACATTATTAAACATATCATTTCACTTAAAATATGGACACACATTGGTATTTATGAAGTAATGCCCTTAAACAGCTGGGCACTGTCATTTTCCAGCAGCAGGATGGTGTATGTGTGATTGACTCAGAATAAACTGCGTGTGTTCATAGTAATGAAGGAACTGGGGCTCTATGGCACAGAGGAATAAAATAAACCAGGCTTTGGCTATACAATACAATATAATATATTCATTGTTGCTTTTGGTCATTTCGTGGGATTTTTTGATAATAAGGGGGAAAATCGAATATTGTAAGAGTTTTCCTGTTACAATGCAACATGAATACAATTTATAAAACAAAACAGAGATACAGACAGAATTAAATCCATGGCCATTATTCTCCGCCGCACTTTCCTCATGCATTCAGTATATTCATACAACCACCTTCCATTAAGACATTTTACAGCTGTGGCCATTAAGAGGGCCTTCCACTATATGTGCAGCTTCCGCGCTGAGTCTACATACTGTCTGAGTGGGTCAATGGGGCTCAACCTCTTACGTGGTTCCAGCTGCATAAGCAGATCCATTAATGCACTGCTATTGTCCTTGTATTCTTCTTCACCACAGTGTTAGTCCTACCTGAACATTCAGCTGCAGTTATCACCATGACGAAGAGGAAGAGGAGTCTGGAAGTATCCATTTGCTGAGAGAGAGTACATAATAATAATGTTCACTTATAGAGCACTTTTCTAAAACCACGTCACAAAGTGCTTCCCACAAGGCAGCAACTTTGCAATAAGCAGATCATGAACATTTTCAGAAAGATTAATAACAAAGAAAACAAATCAAGGAAAAAATCGGGAAACGCTCTCAGATAAAAGTATGCTTCAAGAAACAAAGGGCTCTGATTCTGCCGACCTGATTTCCTCAGAAAGCTTTGGGGATCTGACTGCAAATGCTCTGTCACCTCTGGTTTCCAGCTGCGCTGCCTCAGCCCAGCTGCGCAGCCTCCTTGCACTGGCTGAAACAGGCGTGACACTCCTTATGGATCTTGTTAAAAGCCTGGCAGCTGTACAGTCTGGAGAACCTCGTTGTTTTGCTTCTTCTTGAATAACCACCCTGCTACGTACTGCATGAATTGTCTTATTATTAGTCAGTCCTGCAGGAAGCTTCAACCACAGTGCTGTTTTCTAAAACAGCCACCGAATGACCTCTTTGTCACCCCCACAGAACGATATGATCAGGACGGTGTCAGAACAACAGGTGATTTCCAGTTGGCATTTGCATCTTTTAGTCAAAATAATGAATATGTTTCTGTCTGGAGCATAAAAGACAAAACACATGTAGCTGTCAGCCAACTCATATGGAAGGGTTTATCAAGAGAAAGGAGACATTGAAAAGTGCCTAGAGTATCAGAGTTTTACAGGTTAGTGTGAAAGTATAAAAGTAACAAATTCACCTGAAAGTGATTTGTCACAGTAAGGAAAAATGCCCACTGAGATTAAGAAGAATAACGACACATGCAACAACAACTAGGAAAATATTATGTGTTGCGCAATAAAACACTGTCTGGTTCCGTCTCACTGCATCTTGTTCTTAAATGTGACAACTAATCAAATAATAGTAAAAAAAAGTCACAGAGTTCTTGATAGTATGATTGCTTGAGTAACAACTAGCCCTCTCAAGGGAAAATATGGTCCATAACTGAGAAATTAGTCAATTATCAGGAACAAACATGCAACAGCAGTTGCACAAGCATGCAGTGGTATCTGCACAGGGCAGTGGTATCTTATCTTTTATTCAGCAAGTTCCCTCCTGATATGATTCAGCTAGTTACAGTTGAACACAAACACAGCTGTTAATATACAATGCCCCATAAAAACATCAGCAGCTTTGAATACCCTTTAATTTAAAGAGTCATCATCTCAATTTATGAATGAAAAAATAACGTTATTTTCTGTCAGCAAAATTTTTGATTTCTCAATAGAAAATAGGCAACCATTTGCATCCCTGGGTATGAGAGTGATACCCAGGGTATCACTTGGCAACTTCAACTAGTTAGAAGTTGCCTAACAACACATCCAGCAGATATGCAGCAACACTGGCATTCACTCAGAGACATGTTCCTGGCCCCCTGACGGATGTAAGTCCAATACTCACTCTTCTTTTAGCTCTGTTGTCTTGGTCTTTAGCTGCTGAATGCTATAACTTTATGCTAATGCTAATAACTTTTGGTGTCGAACAGGTAGAAAACAGTGGTTTTATCAGAGCCTCTCAATTGATGAGATTAGAATTTGTTTTTGGAAACCAAAACAATGAGCTTAAAGAAGCTAAAAAAGCTCCGTAGAGCTGAAGAGTTGGATAATTCTTTATAAGTTTGCCACTGCGAGGAACTCCTTTCACATTACAATAGTCATTTAACCCACTGTTGATATAAAGATAGTGAATAGAAGACCTTCACCAATGTTGTAATTGCCTTGTGTTGATAATGTGGAAATAACTAATCCATTAATCAAATAATTAAACCCACACAGTCTGTCTTTGTGTGCATGTTTCCACGCCTTCCCTCACTGGGCAGTTGTTATGACATCATGCAATAAACTTTACATGAAGGGTAACAGTGTGTAATCATTGTAAAAAAAAAAATGCTTGCCGTGCAAAACAGTTTTAAAATATACTGGGTCTTAAATCAGTACTCCTTTTCTTTTGCTTTGACCACTTAGAGTGCAGTTTTCATTCATCTATTTTTCTTCCTGTACATCTGTAAGTTTCCAAGTTATCTTTTGCCTTTAGTTTTTTTTTCACTCAGTAAATCGGCATTACACACACCACACACATCCTGTAGTAGTACAATATACTTTAAACTAAACATGCAGCGCTGGAGTACAAATACAATGCTTGCTTACCACATAAAAGTGTGTGTTGACAGCCGGAGTGGATTCAGTCGGGCTTGGCGTTCTACTCCTCTATCTTTTATATCGTCCCTGCTATCGCTGAGCTCAGCATGAATGAGCAGCAACATAAAACAAGAAAAAGAAACACAGAGAGAGAGAGAGAGAGAGAGAGAGAGAGAGAGAGAGAGAGAGAGGGGCATTCACATTAAGACTCCCTCTCCCTCACACAAGCATGCAAACACACACCCACACAAAAACTAATACACATACAGACTTCTTAACTGGAAATCCTTAGGCATATTTTTCTATGTACAGCATTTCTGTGTATGCGAGTGTGTGTGTGTGTGTGTGTGTGTGTGTGTGTGTGTGTGTGTGTGCCAAAACTTCCATCAGCCCAGAGGTATAACACAAATGTTCCTGTCTCTCAGAAATAACCTCTGATTCACCCTTGAGCAGCAAGCTATGTTTAAGGACCTCGATGGCTATACTGTACTGTATACTGTAAAGCACACACAGTGTACACATGTTTACACTGCACTAACATGATGTTAAAATGAATGTACTTCGATAACAGGAGATTATGCAAGGCACCAGCGATGGACATTAATTCCTTGTAGACTAAAAGCTGCCAAAATAGTGCATATTGAGCTAATTTAGTAAGTGACTGCTGTGTTTAAGATAGTATCGTGAGTTTATTCGGAGGATGGGCAGTGCCGGCTTGTCTACCCTCTTTTGCATGAGAAAACATGAAATATTTACACATTATCTCAGCTTGTGCCACACGCTTTTTAACAGAACAAGATTCTGCAGGTAGCTTGCTGTGTATTAACCGTGCTGACATTTCTGATATGACACACTAACTCTGCTTTGCTCCTCTTCCCGCCATTCCCATCATCTGACCCACACACTCATCTGCGTCCAATTTACTTAATCATACTAGCTTTGCAGACTTTGTTTTCTGTCTGCCTGGATACATGGATACTTGCATACATTTGCCTTTTCTGACTGATTACCTCCTTTTGACCCAAGAACGTTTGTCTGTGTGTCGTCTTTCTGGGATCTCGCTTGCCCTTCCTCTGAACCGTTACAACTGCAGATACTCACAATTTCTCGCACATTCAGAGAAAATCCTATTTTTCTCTCCCAGGCGTGACAATGTGTTTGGGTCAGTGGTTCCTACGCAACAAAGCGCAACCGTCGCCTTTATCTAGTGTCTAAAAACATCAGAAAACCGCATCATGGCTGTCAGTAATATATTATGTAAATTAGTGTAAAAATATTTTCTAGGAATAAAATTGTGACCTTATATGAATCCTAGCATGATAAATTAACCAACATGTTTGTCTACTTTAGTTGACATGTGGAAATAAAAATCCTTTTAGGAAACAAGGCTTAATGAACAGTGCGTGACAATATTGTTGGGACCTAATTTTAAGCAAAAGGCTTATAACTGTGCATAGTGTGTTCCTATTTACATATATCATTGATTCATGATACTTGTTTACAAAAATGTATGCTATCAGAATAATGTGAAATATGCTGTAATCATTTAGCATATTCTTAACATAGTTGAAATTCATTTGGATTATATTTTCCTTTTTTTCTTATGAAATGAAGGTGGTGACATCATGTCATGTGAATCATAAACCCAAGTTTCTATTAATATACTATTCCTGGAATATTATTTGGGATTTGATGTTACACTTCCCACAATGAACTAATGGAAACAAACAAATGTGATTGAAGATTCCTTCGTAAGAAAGTAGACAACTGTGAAGTGCTTTTCAATGAGAGGAAGTCAGTAAATTGTCCAAGATGGCTGTAAGTGCTTCCCAACAGTGCAGTTCATTTTCTGTTTAGTCCCATCAGGTTCAGAACAACCACAGTGCATAAACATTTCTCAGCCTTGATTGACGTCAGTGAGTGCTTGAAAATTCGTGTATCTGCATAAAAAAAATGAGAAATCCAAATAACGGTTTTGAATTTCCATGGGTCTCATTACACCATGCATACATCAATTTCCCGTTACTTATTCAGATCTGGGTCGCGATGGCAGCAGGCTAAGCAAAGAAAGCCCATGAGTCCTTCTCAGATATCCAGTTCCAACTGGAGGATACCAAGCAATTCCCTGGAAGGATATGCAACCCCTCTGAGTCTGCGCGAGGTCTCCTCCCAGCTGGATGTGTCCAGAAAACCTCTAAAGGGAGGCAGCCAGGAGGTATCCTTATCTGATGCCTGAACCAACTCAGTTGGCTCCTTTAGATATGAAATCTACTCCAAGCTCCTTCAACATGTCAGAGCTTCTCAGTTTATCGCTAAAAAAACTCTCTCCCTGGGTTATAAAAAGGCCTGTAGTAACAGCCCAGGCACAACATTTTCCCAGATTGGATCCATAACAGTTTTAATGGATTCCCTTATGTATTATCTCACTGGATCCCAGGAAAGAAAGGTGTTCTGCTGGGTCGAAAGGACTTAACAAATAAATGAATGATGTAGATGTTTGTACACCTCTTGTTTCCATTTTTAAAAACAACATTTTGTGCCACAACAACAATAAAAATTATATCTTTTTGTCAGATACTTTAACATAATAACAATTGCATGTTATATTTTCTTCAACACATAAAGATTAACAATCTCGTTGGAGCATAGGTCAAAACTGACTTTATTGTATGGTATAACTAAAAGGTATTCGACAACGTACATGGCGTGGATGAACGCTAATGACTTTGTTGATCCTTCAATTTTCTGTTTTTTTGGTTTATGACTTGCAAAACATTCTCATCAGCCTTAGCTGTACTTTATTAGTGCTTATTAGCCAATGTTAGCATGGTAAACTAATATGGCAAACATGGTAAACATTGCCTGCTTAATGTTGCATGCTAGCATTCTCATTGTCAACACAGAGCTGCAAATTTGTTTTTTTGCTTTAAATTATGGAAAGCTAAATCGAAACATGGCAAAAAAACAAAATTTACCATATTTAATAAATTGCATCTTTGTGTGAGAAATGGAAGTAGACCGAACTGAAAAGAACCCAGAGAAGACGCAGTGTGCTCAGAGTCACTAGAAATGTGTAAATATCAGGTAGACGTATAATATAATATAATAATAAACATGTTCAACTATCATTTTTACAATTTGAATTGTATCCTTAGACAGCTTGCAAGTTTGTGTAAAGATGTGCTTTCTGCCATGAAAACCCATTAAACATATGTGCTGAATGGTCTCTGTAGGTCACAGTTTGTACATTTGGCTTTTTGTTATTTTGCAGTGGAAACATTGGGGTTGCCACAGTTTTATTTGCTGGCATTTCGGGTGAGTGGAAACAAAACAACAATCAAGCCATTTAGTATTGGATGAGATCTTGACACTTGGCACAGATACTACAGCACAGCACATCCTAAATCACGTGAGTCATTGGCGGTGCAGTCAGTCAATCCCACCAACACGGCAAATACGACATGTGATTGGACCGTACGTTGCCAGAGAGCAACAATAGGTTAAGAGCAACATGCTCCCGCCTCCTTTATTTATTTATTTATTTATTTTTGGGAGTTTCAAAGACAGAGTTGTGGAGTTTCAAACCTGAGCTGTGTGATAACACTGCTGGGAATCAAATGACTCGCAGACTGGCAGGTGTGGGGGTAAATTTCTGAAAATTAAGTGTTGTTAACTTATTTTCGACCTTGCAAAACTTTTTTTGCGGTTTTGAATCGTGGCAGCGATCTCATCCCATAATTTAGGAGATGATGCAATTGGGAATTCACATTCTTACATTACCTTTAAACGTTTTCAAAAGCAGTGATGCAGTTTTTCACATTGTGTGGCCAGTATAGGCCGTCTGTTGATTGTAGCTTTGGATGTGTAAGACGTCCCTCTCTGTGCTGGAAAAACATTCTGAGTCAAAACTGGATAACCAACACATGGAAATCTGGATAGCAAAACTTTATGTAAATATTTGTCACAGGTCATGGTCTTCCCACAAAAACAATAGTTCTTCCGATCACCACCCTTACACACAATAAAATAAGTCATATTTCTTAGAAAAATCTAAATCTCTCGACTGGTTTATGTCCAATGCCAACAATCACTGCCAACGCAGGAAGTTGTGTGTGAAAAGGAATGTAGGGCTTTCAAGGTTGGGAGGGTGGATGGGCGTATAATGAGCCCAACTTTCATGCAGGACGCTCAGAAGTTAAAAGTCTGTGTGTGGAGATGTCCAGTAAGTACAAACTGTGGGAGGCGTGGCTATGTAGTCTTATTTTATATACTTTTCATGACGTAGACTGGTCCCAAGCAATGAGGTATTTTCAACCCATGAAAAGCCATGACATTTTTTACATTTGATAAGAAATGTCATGAGAAATGTCAATTTCAACCACAGCATTGATAGCAGCATTGTCTGTATTATTTAGTTTGCAGCAGTACAGTGTGCCGTACCTTTTAAAAACTCCCAATAATAATTAGGAAATTGAATTTGGAAGTATTATGGAATACAAATTGGTTGAATTTCAAAGTTTAGAAAAGTAGACAACAAATAAAAGTTTTAACAAATGCTTTTTCCACGCAATAATTAAGAGAAAGAGATACCAGTAAAGGTACAGGATGCCTGAGATACAATGAGATTAAATGTGGAAGATAAGAAAAAAACATGTTCCTCTGAAAGTCTGAACAGGAAATGCTTGTCAGCATAAGCAGTTTCTAACTTCTAACTAAGTCTGTGGCAACCAACTCAGTTATATTCAAATTCTACAGTGTTAAAAAAACTATGATCCAACAGTTTATCTTAAAAGTCTTAAAACGTTACAAAACAAATTGATTTAATTTACTGATTCAATAATTAGTTAAATTACCCAATAGCAGTTGACTTTCAAGTATGGCCTAAGGGTTTTTTTTTGTGTTTGTGTGTGTGTGCGAGCATTGCTGAGCGATGGAGGTGAGGGTAGAACAAAAAAAAGAAATGAGCCGGATGTGACAACATCACATGGCAAAAATGGTAATAGCTCATTTGAAAAGCCTGGCATTATAGAGAGAGGCAGGAGGCGGTTATAGTTTAAATATGGAAACTGTGCACACAATCTCTCCTGGATAATAGCATTCATAGTGTTACTGTACGTGCAGCTGTGTTACTGTTGCACGTACAAAATTGGACAGAAAAAGCTGTGTAAAGAATGAAACAAAGAGGGCTTACAGGAGAAGTTTAAACCCTGCCAACTTTCTCCCCTCCATACACCTGGCCAGTCACTGCGTGGAGTGGGTGTAAATGTCAAAGTTACAGAAATTGTCAGACGTAGCCCCACCAATCTGCCAGCCGAGCCGCAGAGCTGGGCATCGTTGCATTGGTGTCTGACACCATCAGCATGGATGTTGTAGCCGAACCTCTGCTGTGTCACTTTCTCAATAGCCTGCCAGCTTAAACATCCCTCCGACTGGAGATCTAGGACCTGAAGCACTTTCCCGTCAAGGCTGAGGGCGTCTGACCAGGGAGAATATTTTCAGTAGGTGTGGTGGACGAAAATCTATGGACTGATAAAAGTGACAGTAGAGATATGAAGTGGTAAACAGGTTGTGTATAAAAGTGGTTCAAAGAACATTTGCTACTGGCTATTAAATGCTATTTCTGTGGTAAATACCTTATACTTATGTCTGTCTGCGTTGCATCTTTACTCATCAATCCCTGTCAAGCCCACAACAGGATACAATTATTACTTCGGGAGCAGGACTACACCCTGAATACGTAACCACTACGCTAAAACCTCACGCATAAATACCTTACTCAACCATCACCTTGTTTCACTCTCACTTACTGCGCCCCACCCTCCCACCCCTTTTTTATTCTATTCTTATTGTTTTACTGTGTTTCTTCCATTTTCCTGTTTTCTCCCCTATCTCTTTCTCTCTATTTCTCAGTAGGGTCCTAGAGGGGGTTTCGTCGTACTCGGACGACACGGCGGATGTCCCATAAGCTTCCCCACACCACCATCATTTAACTAACTTGTACCTTTGTCAATAAATCTCTAAATGTATTCCATTGGGTTGTGGTCCTTGCTAGTGAAATGAAATTACAATGAATAATACATCTAAAAATAATGAAAGAAAATGTATGCTGACTGAGAATGTTTTGTGTAAATGCCAAGATGGGGAAACAAGTTAACACACACACACACACACACACACACACACACACACACTGAGTGGGAATACAGAGAAAGCCTCTCTCTTGTGGGCAGCAAGTCTCAGGCAATAAGTTTCACTATTTTCATGGTTATTATTATCATGTCAGGATTTTTACACCTACGTTATTCTTTTCTTCAGATGCCACTCGTAGTTTATGGCTATGATCTGATACATATCAGTTAACTTCTCATTGCTGTAATAACCTACTCATAATAAAAGCAACAAGCTGCTGATGTAATGAACGTTCTAACTTTTGGTCTGATTTATTTGTTAATCTAATACCAGGCAACATACTGTTAAGACTAATAATTTAATTTACAGTCACTAGTATCGGCCAGACAATCAGCCAGTATTACAGAGATTGTTACAGTGTGTACCGGAAACACACACACACACACACACACACACACACACACACAGGTGTTTTCACTCAATCTGACTAAATAGACCTCTATTATTATGATGTCACCAAAATGCAATATTACAAATATATAAAGAGTAAGAGGTGAAATAACATGTTCAAGAGAGAAAATAACAAAAGAGTGACAGAGATGTTAACCAATCATAAACTGTACATTCACAGTCCTTTGAGGCAAATTTATCAGGCAAAATAAGTGAAAATAGCTTTATGTTTTCTGTTTTGGCATGCAAGTTAAAGCCACCAGAGCAAATGTGTCTACATTATGCTTCTGTACCCAAACACACACAATGGTCTAACCCCTTCATGGCTTGAGGCTAAACAAGCATTTTTGGATATATCTTCAGAGAGCTTTTCTTCATATTAATGCTAAAATACAATCTATTGGCATTCACTTTTATATTATTTATTTCCCTTTCTGCAAAAGAGGAGTTTTGTAACTAGTGTTGCACTTTAATATTATGCAGTTATCCTTGAACTGGTATAACAGGCTAGTACATATGGTGCTTGATGGGATTTTTTATCTTTAATAAAAAATAAAAATTTAATCATTCCTAAAATATTGGAACTTTTTTGAGGCTTATGTTTGATTTCTGTTCAGTCTGAGAACTGCAAAGCAACAGAATGCCCACATAAAGATTGTGGACTGTCCCTTGAAAAAAATAGGCATGGCACCAACAGCCATTTATTTTACAAGAGGTTAATGAGATAAAGTTAACACATTAGCCTGAACACCAGCAGATACACCAGTACAGCAGGTATCACTCTAGATGGATGCAGCTCTTGAAGCTCCTGTATGTGTGATGCTAATGAATATTATGGAGAACAGCCTACATGTTGAAGGCCTCATGCAAAGTTTTAAACCCCACAAAAACCCTGAAGGCAATTAAGTTAGATCGTCTCCGAAGCAGTTAGAATGCGAAGACCTCCCCTCTCTGCTCCACTTACTATTTGCTACAGGATGTAGGCAATGTTGGGAGGACCCTGCATGAAGCTAAAGAGAGTAGGCAACAGTGAAGAAGTACTTGGTGGGTCGCATGTAATGCTCCAGGAAAGTTTCTGAGTGGGAGAAAGTTGAGCTGTTGCCTGAAGAGATGCTCATTTCAGCAGCTATTAAAATGTTCCTCAGGTCCTGTGATCTTCAGATTTACAGGGTTCCTGGAGGCAAGATAGAGCGAAAGAACTCACCAGTCAGGGACCCCAGAGGCAAGACAACAACCAGAAAACAGTGTAATTAGATGAATCTCATTAGACAAGGATGTGTAACACTCAATGGCCGGAAAATCATTATTAATAGTTGTAAGTGCTAGCATATTACAGCAATATCTCATAGCTGTTATCTTTCCATCTCGGATTTGTTCATTTGTCTTGTGTACAGTTCAACTATTAATAATATTGGTGGAATTGGTAAAAAATGAATTACAGAGAATCACCTGTTTTTCTTTCCGTCCCCTTTGGTCCCCCGTCCATACTTCCCATGTGGTTTTGTTGTCTTAATAAATCTGTGTATCCTGAATCTTAATGGCCTTGCAATTGTAAAAGCACTCTTGTTTATCGTTCCACATGAATAAAGTTCACTCATTCGACATTCTCTGACCCTTAAATGTGAAACACAATGGTGAAAAGCACAGATTTTATGAAACTGAAGGTAATGTATAGAATTTACAGTTTTCCTTTACTATTTTCTTAGTGTATAAAATAGGAATTTTATAGGAGTATATTTCAAAGGAAGTATTGTTACTATGTTCAAACCTTTGATTTACAGCATTTCTTCAGATGATGTCACTTCTATATGAACTAGACATTGCAGCGCAGCACATTGATCAGTTGAGAACGAACAACAGGTATGAACAATGTTAAATGGGTTTTTTTCTATCTTACATCATTTGCGAGGTGTCTTATTTTCACTTTCAGGGAGGAACCGTGCAGGGAAAGTGTTCCACCTGTCAGACGGTGTATTTCTCTCCTTTTTGTTCACTTCCCTGTTTATTCCTTTGTGCCTCTGTTTTCCCAGAATTACCGCTTTCATCTTCACAACAAGCATCTCAGAAAGCACTCATTTTGTTAGAAGGATATTATTTATTTTATTTTAAATGTCATGTCAAATAAGCATTTGTGTATTTCAAAAAATTACAAGTGTGATACGCCTTTGATTCAACCTGGAATGACAGCTAACTGGCTCTGTACTTTTCATGTGTAGGTGAAGCTTCAGGGACACTAGTCACACACACACACACACACACACACACACACACACACACACACACACACATTTACATGCACAGATGCAGACACACACTGCTGCACTGACTGATTGCTTAATTCTTTTTATCAGAGGAAGTTTAGAGAGAGAGAAAACAGAAGAAGAGGGAGCTGTCATCTTTCTTGTGCTGGTGACGAGATATAAATAGCAAGTAGGTTCTCTTAAAAGTCGAGATGAAAACATATGCTTTGTTTCCAGTGCGTAGCTGTAACGCGGCTTTGAAACCTGAAGCAGGGAGAAGACGCTCCTTCATGTCTCCCTCAGTAAGACAGAGAATAACGAACAAGGCGAAGGCTCCTCTGAAATGGCTGACCTAATATTTGACAGATAGTCAAGACATATGTATCCAGGGACCAAAAGCAGATTTAAGGGAAAGATGAGCTCATATTGTATTATATTGTACAATTTTATTAGGTTGCTCCGTCTGAACCAGCAGTCCAAAAGGGAAACTCTTTCTTTTCTTCTTGTATTATCAGAGGAAATTCCTCTACATAATTATTTATACTGCGGTGTAATTGTGTGAAACCTTTTTAAGATAAATATAGCATTTTTACATAGTGGGAACAGTGAAGACACCCATCAGTGCGCACAACATTTCTAAATGGAGATCGTTAATACTTCAGAAGTGAGTAAGTAAGTATGTCTCATAGCTACGAAGTAAGATTTTCTCATTTGCTCAGAGATACCCAAAGACTGACTGACTATGGTACTCCCTATCCCAACACAGACTGTGCGGTGTGGATGGTCTGTCAAAAGTAGGGGGAACCCTCTCAAAAGAAAGAGTTGGTGGAGGACATAATGATGTATTATATTTATGAGATCCACCAGAGTTTCCTTATCATACTCCCTGTAATTGACTAATCAACATCATCCAGAGTACACAGTCTTTGTTCTCTGGCTAATGAATTCTGATGGGTTCAAAGGCATGGAAAACAGAATGAGCAAGTGAGAGAGCAAGCGTGTGAGTGAGTGTGTGTGCGTCTGTGCGCAATTGCATGTGTCAGGAGACCAATTACATTTCCAAGTTGTACTTCAAATGAGGCACAACGAATCACTGCCCTTCCCTGATTTGGCTCCTGCAAAAATGAGAGCAAACTTTGGCTGTATGCCCGCATGCAACCACATTCATATACAAAACCCCCCCCTACACGTGAACATGTCGTTTGTCTATAGTAACTCATCTCTTCATTTTGGCGGTCTCCAATCTGAGTTACATAAGGTATGTTCCCTGCGATGGCAGCTGCTTTGCTCAGCAGGTGAGGATGTAACAAAAATATTGATTCTGGATAAACAAATAGCTACCGACTCACTGACTGGGCAGAACTTGCAAGCAAACAGAATAAAAAATACCAATATTGATTCTAGCAAATAAATAGCCCCATCTGACTGACACGGGTGCAACTTGTAAGTAAACAACATTGCAGGATTCAAATTTGAAACGGAGGAGGCGTATCTCAACAGTTTGTCATTTGTCGATTTAGATTTGCTGACTAATCTTCCCCCCATTGGTTTCTGTGTTTGAAAGCCTCAAAGTGCCCCAACTCTCTGTCGAGGTAATCTCACTGCAAGTAATCTTTAAGATGCATGAACATGGAGGGAGAAAGCCCCGGTTTCAAAGCTCATATAAATGCATAAATATACATGCTTAAGGAACATAACACAACACTATATCCATGCATCCATTAATCCTCGGTAGTGAGTAATCCCAGTGTGTTTGTGTACTGGGCTAATCTCTCTCTCCTCTGCTAAGGGACTGAGGACTAGGCTTCGACTCGCAGGTAAGCCTCATTCCCACACCACGGCCATAACTGCTAATCCCACTTCCAGATACAGAGGAGAAGAGCTGGAGAGAGAGAGAAAGGGGGGCAGCTTATGTGTGTTTGTGTTAGTTTGTTTGTGTGTCTGGCAAGTAGACCACATTAAAACCATGATCTAAAGGTTGCCGGCCACATTCAGTGACTTCTGTCAGCAGGTCAGGACCTGGTTGTTACCAAGATTCAAATCTAAACATATGGACTGTGGATTGTTAGACTAAAACAAATCTAAAGCAAAACTAAATGTTTAAGTAAAACTCACTAAAATTATACTAAATGAACACACTTTTGTCTACTTGTAAATCGAATTAACAGAAACATACTGTACAATGTTATTGGTTTCCATCTATTTGTTTATGTGATGAGAAAAACAAATCAAAGTTCAGCCAGCATGAGGATCTCGCTGATAAATACAGTTTCCAGTTTTGCTAACCCCATCAGAAAAATCGGTTATAGACGCTGGAAAGTGAGTATTTTTGGGAAATATTCTAAAACAAACTTTCTGAAACAAACTTTCTGAATACAGATTGATGTCACATCTGTTTGAGCATTGTTTGCAGGAATTAAGGAGCCTCAAGTTACTTTAGGATGTATTTAAAATAAATATTTAGCATATCTAAAATCCTAAAATACTCCCCAAAACACCAAAACTAGAACTGAAATGGTGAAGAATTTATGAGAAAAGAAAGATTAATTTTTACTGCAAATCTGTAAATTCAATATAACCTCTAGAACTACTGCATATTATGACATTTATCTTGCACATGTATGATTGTCTAGTGCAATATTTATTTGGATACCAGATACCTGATTAAAAATGTCTTTCTTAGCTTCCTTCTATGCATAGGGAAGTTCTCATATGCCCTCCCTCCAGGAAGAGGTCAGAGGTCAAGGTCAGTCACAGAACAGCAGATGTGGAGCTGGTCTTGCCCAGGACTATTTCAGCAGAGTCAATGTTTACGGTCCTCCAGGTTAAGGTTGTTTGGTACCACCTCTAATTCACTTATGTATCAAATTTAAATACTGTTTAACCACCTTTAAATCTGTTATTCTTTCCCTTTTGTGCACTTTGAGCTGTAAGTCATTAGCACCACATTGGCTCAGTGTTCTACAAATGTCATCACTCTTAATGCAAATTTAATAGAAGGTGGTTTATATTTTATAAGCTTGTAGAGATGGTTTAAAGTTCATAGATTTTTAACTACGGATTTTATTCTTCTAGCTTGTTCTCTTCAGTAAATCCTATTCTTATTCCTGAAACTCAATGATTGTACGTACTTGAATTTTGTAGAGATTCATTTTGTTATCAGTAATATTTATTATTGTCAGTAATATTTATTATTGTTTGTTGCAGTTCATTATCACTTTTGCCCGTATTGTTTTTTATTTGTCGCTTATTTCCATTTCCATAGTGATGCCATATATTGTGGTCAAGTCATGGACACTATTGATGGTTTGTGCTTGGCCAGCTGCAAGTTTGCATGTAAACTATGGTTAGTTTGTTGTCCAATGACACACTTGTATGCAAATTATAGTTTACTTAGTGGTGACAGCGCTTTGTCTGAACATATGCTTTAATGAAAAAAAAAAAAGAAGATTTAAATTTGCCTCCATTCACCTGTTTACACACACAGCGAGTGACCATGCAAGGTGCTGGCCTGACCACTGGCCTGATTCACTTTGACAGGATGGACAGGAGCCACAGGTAAGTTAAGCTGACCTCTTGGTCCAACTGTTGTATTATTGCATGAACATGTAATTAAACTGTATTCTTGTTTAAAATGTACAGAAACCCTTTAACTTGTAGATAGACATTATCTTGTTGTTCATTGCTGCTTTTTATGGCTGGGCCTATACTTGTATATATGGTAGGTTACAGTATACCCTTGGGATTGGATGGTTTGTTGTGTGTGTGTGTGTGTGTGTGTGTGTGTGTGTGTGAGAGAGACATAGACAGAGAGTCCAGCCTTTCCTACTCCAGAGGCCCTGAAGTCGCTGACCTATTTCTGCCTGGGAGTAGCTGCTTCATCACATGCGTGCACCAGCCACTGCACCTGGATGGTGCATGTGTGTGCGCGCATATGCGTGTGCCTATGAGACGATGCTCCCTATGTCTCTCAGGTATTATGTTTGGCGCTTACTTCTACCACATTTTCACAGAGCAGCATTTCCCACTACACACACACACACACACACACACACACACACACACACACAGAGACACACAGCTTCCTTTCTCAATCTCTCTCATGTGCTGCCTGCTGCGATGTCCAGTGCTGAGTGTTGCTGTATCTGCGTTCACAGCAGGACATGCACACATGCGCACACTCACACAAACCCACACACACACACATACACACACCCACCCACACAGATCCTGTTACACTAAATGTGTTCACAGCAGGGTAAACTTGATTCAAACAGCTAGCGAGAAGGCCTAATGATTGATGATAAGACCAGAATATCTGCCGCCACAGCAAAATCACACAAACAGGTTATCTGGGACCTCCAGGCACTGATCTGCTTTCACGTGGCAGAGGAAGAGTGCTTGGGGTCATTAGCCCCCCCCCCCCCATACACACACACATAGGGCTGTAACACCCCTAACCCACATTCATATGCATGTACTGAATATGCACAAATGCCCGTACATGCCAGTATATGTGCACATACCACCTTGTGCACTCTGCTTCCACCTCTTTTTCTCTCCCTTTCTCTTATGTACATAGAGACAAGTTTCTGCTGAACTGCTGAGGAGGCAGGCAGGCTGGTAAGCAGGCACATCAGCAGCGGGGCAGAGGTGCCGTTAGTGTGATGAGCAGTAAAGCTGTCTAGAACCCCAGAATAGCTATGAGGGGCTGCATATTCACTCATGTTTACCAACTTAAAATCCATTCTGCCTCGTAATGTCCTCCTTTATGCTACGTTATATTTAACATATCTAGTACATATAGTTTAACCAAAGCATGTAGGCTTATATGCAGCCAGCGATGGCTCATGTACCAATCTAAATGTCATACATCTTCTGCTGTGTTAGGAGCTGTTAGGAGTTGAAGGACTGTGTTTGTTGTTGTGTTATAGCATGATGAAGGTGTTGCTCCCGTACCAACAGTGTTATTGGAGTCTGTCCCACTGACGTAAGCTAGAGAGGAGTATCATAGAGAACAGTGATGTAATGGACCATGAAGGTACTAGTCAAGCTCCTTCTTTTCGCTCCCTCCTCCTCACTGTCTCACTGTTTTACCCTCCCTCCCTCCCTCTCTCTGTTTTTTTCCCTCTCTCTCTCTTTTTCTGTCTTGGCAGGCTACTCCTTCTACTCCTCTGGGATCACTGAATTAAAACCCAACAGCTCCCTCGCTCGGTCACAAAAAGGTACTACACCCAGAGATGTCAGCTGCTGCTTGTATACTCCCTTCTGCATCTCCATCATGGTCCCATCTCCATCCATAAGTATGGTGCACACACCTCCTCCATCTCTCCTCCATTGGTGTTGATGATATTCCATCTCTGGTCACCCAGGTTGGTCCTTGAGTGGTTTGTCAGATGCTTTCTAGACACAGACAGTTCTTTTGTCACATTAACTGTCAGAAACGTGAAACATTTATTAGACTCAAGTTCCCACTAAGGAGTCCCATACCAGTGCTCCTCCTCCTCTTTCTCCTCCTCTTCTTCTCTTCTCTCCTTGTTCGCTGTCTTCATCAAAGAACAACCAACAGCTCTGTCTGCCTGAGGGAGACACCACAATGAGACAGACAAAACTTCCAGCTCTCTTCTCTACTTGACCATCCCAGTGTGAGAAGAGGGAAAAAACATATGCACACATAAATGTAATAAAAACAGCTTTGTTCCATCTGTACACACACACACACACACACACACACACTCCAGCAGTCTTGACTTTCTCCTGTGGGGGGCCCTCCTTGACTTTCTATTTCTAACATTACAAGGGGCTTGAACTACCACGTAAACAGACACACACGCACGCCCACACACACACACACGCACACACACACACACACACACACACACACACACACACACACACACACAGGCTTTATTTATTTCCCCCTCTGAATGGATCCACTATAAAGACAATTGTTATCTTCTTTCCAAGAAAACTGCAAAAGCAAAAGAGAAGATGAAACACACACACCCACACACACATGCACATACATACACAAAAACGAATACACATGTGTGTTGCCATGTACATGCATGGACACACACACACACACACACACACACACACTGCAACTACATATATGCTATATATACACACATACACAAATACCACAGTGCAACGGGGGTTTTGAGAGAGGAAGCCCACAACATAAATATCCAATTACCAAACAGATCAAACGCACAGAGGATGAAATATTGATAACTTTGAGACATTTATGTAATCCACAATGGTGCCTTATATAAGTGTTCCATTTTACAAGGAGAAGCAGAAATGTGCAGGGAGGTATTGTTCTCCTTTTTTTTAACATCACAGAAAAAGAAAAAAACTGTTGTATGTTGGCAGACAACAATGTGAGCATATGAGAGTAGTGGTTGAAAGTAGTTGGACAAATGTACTCCCTCTCTAGCTCCCTCTCTAGCTCTCTCACGTAAAGTGCTCACAAGAATATGTGTGTAGAAAAACACACCTATAACTAACATGTAACAGCAATGCATGGTTAGAGATAATTCTCGGAGAGACTCAACATATAATTATCATGCTATCTAAACAATAATAAGAGGAAATGAAAATAAGTGATGACTTAACCACTCAAGGAGCTCTATTGGTGTTGTATGTACATTTGTGAGGGGGAGTGACTGGGATGTTTTATTTGGCAGTTCATATTTGGCTGTCAGTCGTTCAGTTTAAAAAGCAAAGCATATGGACATGACGGAGGAGGTTTGGCCTTCTTGTCTTCACTGCTCTGCTTTGAGATGCAGATCATAGAGCCTTCGCAAAAGACACAAACAAGCAGGGGGATATGGATTCTCTCTAATTAATTGTAAATTGTCACTACTTGAAGTGGGGATGCTGAGTGATGTTTGCATGTAGAGTGTGTGTTTGTGTTTTCATGTGTGAGAAAATGAGAAGGAAAAACAGAGGGGAAGACTGAATAATTTGACTTAACTTTCGTGCCTTATCAACAAGCCACTCTTCGTGGTTTTTCCTTTGAAACTGCTGTTCCTCACTAAGGCCGAATAAATTAGAACTCTAAATAGGAATAATAATGAGAGCATACATTATTCCTGTTGTTGGTACTGGTTGTTGATGTTGTTGTTGTTTGTCTCGGCAGGAAGGCTCAGATCTCCATATATGCAAAAAAAGGTAACTTCTCTGCATGTTTTATAAGTTTGGAGGATCATTTTAATGGTGACCCAAAAAGATGTCCTAGATATTTGGGGAACATCCTTTTGAAAAATTCCTGAAACTACAGACAGAGAGACAGAGAGCACAGAGGGGAAGAGAGAGACAGAGAGAGGGAAAGAGAGTAGAGGGAGAGATGAGATGAAATGGAACTTCTTCCTGTATTGTGAATGACTTATAATTTCAAACATTTCTTTGCTATCGCAGTCAAAAAACAAAAAGTACTCAATATGTCTGGTACATTCTGGAGACACAGCACTGTCATATGTTACGTAATTAGTAACGCTGATACCCTCAGACCCTGACACAAGTCAGTATGTGGTGAATTGCATTGAAGATTATACACGCCATCATTATTAATGCCCATTTAAGTCTGATAGATCCCTCTGCTGGCCTCTGTCAATGACCTCAACCTCAAGAGACTCTTACCCTCAGTGGGTTCCACTAGTGGTTTAACAAGCCATTCCTCCGGGGAATCCCAGCGGCTATTTTAAATACTGCACCTTTACTCTGAAAACACAAGCGGTCTTTTATGGGACTGACCCTTCAATGTCTAATGTAAACTCAAGAGACACATGATAAATGTGACTGTGTGTTTTTCTTTATCGTCTGACTTTGCAAATAAATTGAGCATTTTGCTCTACCCCTGTTTTTGTCTTTTGACAATCTGTTTAGTAACCCCCAATGCAGAAGGCATTAGTTGTACCTGTAGATGGTGCACACTGACCTGTCGACATCTGCACCGTGTTATTGCTGCTGTTAGTTTTCTTGCCTACAAGACTGGAACTGCAAATCTAGAAATGTGGGCAATGCAGCTTTGCAACTAAATGGTAGTGATTGGTTTAGGGTACTTCACATCAGCAATCTTGACACCAACACAAAACACTGGTTCCTAACATGAATTGTCTTTTTGAGACATTTTGAGACAAAATGACAGATCCTCCTGTAAATGACTTCTTGGTTATGCATAGTTTTCTGCTGCAGATCAGTAGTTAGTGTTGGTGAGTATGGAGAGTGGACCAGGCCAGGGTAGAGGTTAGTGTTGATTACTCACCTCCACCGCCCTCTTTTCATGGAGAGCACATCTGAAATTCCAACATTGACATGTGAAATACAGACAGCAACTCCTATGGACTCACAGCACTGCACAGAGTGCTGCTCCTCCCAGCCCTAAACATAGACCAACTTCAGAAGCTGCACAACCATGCACCAGACCAGTTTTACTGTCACAATGATCATTCCTGTTATCAAAAAACATGTAATAAGGGGCAATGTTACCACTTAGGTGATGTGGGAAAATCCATTACTTAGAGAGAGTGATGTTTACTGGTCACTGATGGTTTATCTAAAGAAAAATGTGACTTTCATTTTTGAGTTTGTTCCTACTTATCCTAATAAAATACAGACCTTGTACAATTTGTCTTTTGTCCGAATGAGAGTAGAGTATTTGTTTTACAGATTAAAGCTAAAATTAACTTGATATTAGGCCTCAGAAAGATTTGTGTACAGTCAGTTCAATCAGTTTTCCAATACTATACAATGTGTGTAGTAATTAGCGTTCCTTAGTTTGTGTGGGATCGTATACACATATGTGTGTGTATATACTCTCTGCGTGTGTTGAGATATAGAGGTAAAGAGGGTGAAGTGGCTGTATGTGTATGTAGACAATATACAGTATGCATCATTGTAGTAATCCCCCTCTCCAGCTCAGTCACAAGCCAAGTATGAAGTGCTACTGCCTGGTAGCACAAAGCACAATGTGAAGCTCATGTGACTGTATTAACCTTTCAGATCTAATCTCCCGCAGTCACGAATGAGAGAAAATGTGAGAAAGAGAGAGAAGGAGAGAGAAAGAGAGAAAGAGAGAAAGAGAGAAAGAGAGGAAGAGAGAGAGAGAGAGAGAGTGAGAGAGAGAAAGATATTTCAAACGAATGCAACAAAGTAAGCAGAGAAGAAACCAATTCAGATATGTTTTGTTTCTCCTCAGAAGCCCTCAAGTCTCTGCTTCTATCTATTGTTTGTTTTGAGACGGAGAACAGAGACTCTTGATATGCAGAAGTGCAGATTTGGCACTGAATTGTCAAGTAAATCGAACTGAAGCAAAAACACTGTGTAGCACCCCCGTGGCTTCAAAAGCAACACAAAGACCACAGAGAATATCACTGACATATTCTTATACAAACACTGACAGCAAAAAAAAGTCTCTATTATTTCCGTACTTACTTAGTTCTGTAGTTTTATAGCTTGGAGCAGACTGTCAGTGTTCCTGCTGAGGAGCCAGCAAGATGATAAATCTGGTGGGTCAAAGAGTCTCATTGCATGCATGACACAGGTTTATAGTTTTGTCACGCTGTTCTTTTGGCATGAGAGTCAATGGAGCCTTTGGTCACGATCAGCTGATTTCATTGAAAGGCAGCTACATTAAAGATTCCCAGAAAGGCTCTTATTATTGTGCAGATCACAGGGCAACAACATATGATCTAACAAAGGCATATTATTGTTGTCATGGAAGGGGGGCAATGAAGGGCAGACAGATGTCTATTTATAAATATTTGTATAAAAATATATATCACAATTATTAAAATTGGTTTTCTTGAAACGTTTTATTCCTTAGATACATTTACTCATTTTAAACGCAACCACTTAAGCCTCAAACCTTATTATAAGCAAGCCATCAATGAACAAAGCTATGTATGTTAAGTGTAAATGGCTGTCTTCACATTGCCATGGTACAGTGCATTTAGCAAGACTATAAATTATCGTATATAATGTAAAGATGGATGGTACAACAGTTATCACATTGTGACTTGATATCTTATTGACTTGGCTGGGTTGGTATGGCCAAAGCAATATTTATTAGGCATTTCTGATGATGATCTCAACAACACAACTTTCTCTTTACTTTACCCATTAAGAATTATGCTTAATTTTTAAATTAACCTGACTGACACAATGTCATTGTCTAGATATGTAATGGTTTTGTCAAATGACACTGAACAAGACTGAACAGGCAGGCATTTGCTGAAGCTAAATGTAGCCTCAGCATGCTCACAATAACAATACGAACATGCTGTTAGGCAGGTAAAATGTTTACCCTGTTCACCATCTTATTTTAGTGTGTTGTTAGCTTGTTAACATTTGCTAATTAGCTCTGAACACAAGGTACAGCTCAGGCTGAATGTGAGTTTTGCTGGTATTTGGTCATAAACTAAAGTACTGGACAAATTAGAATTGTGAGCTGGTGAAGGTGCTAGATGCAGAAGTTAAGGGGTCAACAAAGTTATTACAATTCATCCTGAGGGGGTGCCATTCCTAAAGCCACAGAGCTGGTGTGGCAAAAACCTAGGCCCAGTCAGCAACACCCAAGCCCCTATTGCCTCCACTGGATGTATACAGTCCTACATTTGTTTAGTCACTAGTTCTTCATTCCTGAACTCGTAACTTACAACATGGATCTGGAATTTATCATATTTTCCACTGCTAATGGACAAATCTGTGATTGCAAAAAAAAAAAGAAGCTCAATATCATACCTGGCTGCATCCATAAAATATAAACACTTCAGTATTTGTTGTGTATGCTCGGGATGTCTCAATGATGCTAACCTAGATAGGAATATAAATAAACTGCGGAACAAAAACTCAGCTGGGGATTTTGCATTGCATCTAGCACCGTGGCTGACACTGTACACTTACAGATAGATCCCAATTAATGATACACCTACATCGAATTTCCTTGTATTCCTACACTAACCATACTATTATGAGGGTGAACAGTGACACGCTAGACATCCATGTAACATAAACATTCTTTGTATTACATAACACAATAGACATGGATGTATTTGTTAGATAATCTAAGAGTTGAAAACCATGAGGCATTAGTACCTTTCTAACTCTAGTTATGTGCACAAGACTGGTGACATAGAAGTATAGTGTGTAGTGTAGTGCAGTGGTAGAAAGAAATAGCATATAAAGTGATTAATAAAACTACCTTCTAACACATATACAAGGGAATCCATTTCACATATTCTGCACCATACACGAACTCAAGAGCATGCTAGTTTTTGTCAGGTGCATGATATTATGAACTTTCTCTTTCAGTATTTTTGTGCTACACTGAGATCTACTTTCTCTAGATCTATGTCTAGCTCTAATGGTAGCATCACTCACGCCACAAACTCACAGTCCACCTATAATTGCTCCTCCAGAGTTCATTGTGTGTGTGACATGCCGCCCAAGCTTCACCACGGCCCTTGTAAGGTTCTCAAAAGCATTTATCACTGTAGTGCTACTTTACTGCACCCCGCCCCACCAACTCCCATAAGACACCTGGTGGTACAAAGACACCTCGGGGTGACAATATTTAACATGGCGATGTTCGTTTTTTCACCCTCCCTCCTTTCAGAGTCACTTGCTAACACTACCCTCCCTGACCAGGCCCAATTTACTGTCCAACCATCCAGAGTCTACGCACTCAGTTTATGTCTTGTGGTGGTGTGCACACACTTAACAATTAAGCAAGATTGAAGGAAAGAAAGGAAGTAAAGAGTGTTTTCCTGGAAGAAACTGGGATTGTTTTGGAGTACATTTTTTATGTTTTCTCAGACAACATGGAGTTCTGTTTTCTGAAAGGATTCCTAGTGATTTTGTTGATACAACTTTGCACTTCTAAAGGTAGGGTGGCATTATGCAAATACGTTTTATTATCTATGTGATGATGTCTTTGTATATTGATGAAAAGAGTAACAACTACGCACTGACCACAAATGTATTTTATATTTTCCATTAACCTTGCAACTCTATGTAATATGTGCATAACTATGCTCCTTCTGGCATTTTAAATCAGTGACTAAATGAGTGAATGAATGTCTGATTGACTGAAGGAACAAAGGAACAAATAAGAATGGCATACATAAATGAATGCATGAATAACATGAAAAATCAATCATTGGTAAGGATACAGAATGTTGCAATATTTCTCATGGAGTGATTTGCAGAGATTATGGTGCCACATAAGCATCATAATCAAACATCCCATAACCATAAGCCTTGGTACTGTTCCTTAAGTGGTCAACATTCCTTTATCATCAGTATCAATAAAAGACACCACTGATCATATATTGCAGGTTTTTCTGATGTTTACAGCTGTTACAAAACACCACAAATATTTGATACTATCTCCTTAGGACTATCTACCTCCATCCAGTCGTCCACAGTGGTCAACCTCCAAGATGACAAGGCCTTACCCCAAGAACCAGAGCTACCCCCTGCAGAGGTGGTACCCGTAGTGGCCCCCCCTAGCCTAAAGGAGGTGCAGCAGGCTGTTCAGGAGGCATCAGAGCAGGTGGAGGGCCGTGGGGCAGAGGAAGTGTTGAAGGAGTTGCTGGAGAGGGTGGTGGAGGCAGCTCTGGGACAGGTGGAAGGAGGAGGTGAAGCGAAAGCAGATGAGGCACCAGAGCAGGAAACGGTTGATGAGGATGCACTGGGAGTTGAAAAAGGAGAGACTGAAAGTGACACAGAGGCAGAAGTGTTGGAGAAGGCAGTGGAAGAGGAGGTGGAGGGGGAAGATATGGGTGCCAAGGAGGGAGATACTGGTGCTGGAGAAGAGCAGAAGGTAGGAGAGGTGGATGCATTTGAAGATGTAGCTGAAGAGGGGAAAGGAGTTGTCGAGGGGGAGGCTGAGACAGCAGCTGGATCTGTGGAGGATACCACAGCAGGTGTAGAAACTGAAGCAGAAGAAGCAGAGGGAGCGGAGGTTATCGATCAGGCTGTAGACACTGAAGTCAGTCAGGACCTTATAGAGGAAACTGTAGACGAGACAGGAGGGTATTCAGCAGCAGAGGAGGCAGGGGTGGAGAACAAAAAGGAGCAGGTTGTGTTGTCGGAAAAAGAAGGAGCAGCTGAAACAGAAACACAAGTGGTAGAGGAAACTCCAGCTGTTGTGGAGGTGGCAGAAGGTGGAGGGCGGAAGCAGAAAACTGTGGTAGAGTCTGACCCTATCCTGGCGGTAGCTGATGTGGAGCATAAAGGGGACATTTGGGGAGAGGAAGATGCTCTGAAGGGAGAAACTCAGGTAGATGAAATTGAAGGTGAGTTGATAGTACCGATTATTGATAATTACGAGATGGAGACCACACAAACTGTAATAAGAGAACTGGAAGAGGAGGAAGAGGTAAATGTAGTGAAGGACAGTGAGGGACCAGAGGTAGAGGACGAACAAGGTCATTTAGTGGTGGAGGGAGGAGCTGCTGAAGAGGTAGAAGCAGAAGGTACAGAAGTGGGTGCAGCTGAAGGAGATGAAACACATGGAGAAAGTGTAGTTAAGGAGGAATCAGTGGCATTGGTAAATGAGGGGGGTGACCAACAAGCAGAAGAAGAGGAGCAGATTGCTTTGGAAATTTCACACGGCAGTGAAAAAGAGGATCAAGGTGAGAAAAGATTCCAATATGGAAAAATGCAAAACTCTTCTGAATGTTTTTCGTGCAATGCAATTGAAACCTGTGATAAAGAAATTAGTCTTCAGTTTGCTGGTCAGAGACTGGCACCATGCCCATCTGAACCTACGAACAACATCTCTTAAAATGATTAAAAATATTCCCTATAGACTTTAATCCCACTTTATTAATAAACTCTATTCTAGCTGGCCCATTCACTTTATTTTCAGTTCATCCATATCCTAATCTTTTAACTATCTAAAATGTTGAATATGTAAAACCTGTTCATAATTTGGGTCACAAAAACCTGCAATGGTATTTCTCTTAAATATTCACTTGTATTAGACTCAGCAGCTTTGGTTAAGCTTGCATTGTTTGCATCTTAACCTACTTAACCTAAGCTCTTAAATTAATATTATAAGCCCCTTTAATACACTTTAGAATAATATTGGTTAAAAGGCCCATGTCCTGAAAATCTAAGGTAAAAACTTTCAACATTAGCCGATCTGGTTGTGTTAGCTTTTTAGTTTGGTTGGAAAATGAGCCTGGCTTTGAAATGCTTTAAACAAGCTTTAGGTAGAAAGCATATTAGGAAATGTTACTTAGATATGGACATTAATAATTTATCAGTTGAAACTTTTTCTCTTAAAGCCCAATCCTTATTGTGACATATACAAAGACTGATATGCTAAATGCACATTAAGCACTATAGAGATACTGTGATTCTATGAGTTAGCTCACAAATGCATAAAACGTTATGACCCACCTGCTACTCTCAGCTGCAGCACATCTATGCATTATTCCACATTCCATAGGTTCACTCGACAAACCCTAAACATTGGCCTCTTGGCTTCATTTTCATGTGTGTGTCACATACCAAACCTCTCTTCTAGACCTGCTAGTGATCTCTGCACCACAGCCTGAAGATAGCGCTGATGCCTCCGTAGAACAGAGCCCTGAGAACCAGACTCCCACCCCAAGCCCATCTCTAGGTGAGGTGGAGACCAGAGAAAATACCCTTGGTGATTCTAACAATGACAACGACATCATCACCCCTTCTGATGACCTCTTGCCACATGACCCTGTTGTGGCCCAACCTACACTGGATAATTTTGTGAAGGATGTTCTAGCTGAACCCCCTCAGACAGAAGGGGAAGAACCAGGGGAGGCCAATGAGCTGGTGGAAGATACAACTGGAACCGCAGGTAAAATGGAATATATAAAGATATATATTTATTACACATATACAATATATTACAGTTGACTCTTTGGGTCCATATGTACTGTTCTGGTTTTGATCAATTTATTTCTTAATATCTAATTAAAGAAAGGATTTAGTGGAATTAACCTTAATAGTAATATAAAAAAGTAGTAATATATACTGTAGTTCTCAAGTACAGCTTCAGAACTGTGTATCAGGCTATAAATGGCTTTGGATATACATTACAGCAGATTTTCAGCAGCTTAAAACTTGGGTAGAATAAAGAAGAGGAAAACAGATCATCATCATGATTCTGCCAACAAGATATTCAGATGGCCAAGTTTATGTTCCCTGTGAATAAGCAGTGGAGCAGTAACTAAAAACTCTGACTGGTGGGGTAGACCAGAAAGTTGGGACCATCTCAACTTTCACAATACAATAGGATATTTTATGCCTCAGTAAAATGGATGAGAAGTATTTACTTTACTTTCATTCTTTCTGTGCCCCTCTGCATCAAACACTGAGCTAGAGTAATTTAAAACAGCTGTGTAAAATGACATGACAGTAGAATTAAATGTATTTTCTTGTTTTCCAGAAAACTGTAATGTGATAGTGTAGAAGCAATGTGATGTCAGACTACAGCTCCCTTTATGTGAATTTGAGGGACAGTTGATTTAGCGTAGTGAATCAGATTTCTTGTTATTGATTGGGAAATTACTGTATTTTCACCACAAAATCCAACGCATCCCTCCCTTTTTGGTCTCTCACTACCTTAATCTATCTGTTTCTAGAGACAAGTGAGCTGGGCCTGGAGGCATGGAAGATTGGGGCTATTTCTGCTGCAGTCTTCCTGGTTTTGGAGACTGTTGTTATAATTATCTATATCCTCAAATGTCGTAACAAAAACAGGTAGGTAGCACTAGTTTCTGTGGACTTAATATCCAGGAACATTGATTTTAAAAAGTTGAGTTGTACCCCATCTCTTCTGGTGGACTTAAAGTCAAATGTTCTTTACTTAATACTGCATAACTACTAACCAACATTATGTCCTACCATCCAGTGACATCATTTGGAAAGGCTGAACTACATTGTTCATCCAACAGCCTCAAACAAAAATAGATTTCCATTACAACCCTAATCTTATCATAATGTGGCATGAATTTTTTGTTCTGGCTTAGTCTTTGTAAAACAGACTATTTTCCTCTCTTTTTTTATTTTTATGAATGAGAAACTAAATAATACTTAGTTTGCATCCAGGCTAGTACCAACTGTACCCTAGTCCATCTTCTCTAATAGCCTAAATGAACCACCTGATTGCTAGCTGTAGTACCAACAGCCCTACAATCTCAGATGGGACTTACAGCAGTGCTCGTAAATGATTGCTTCTGATGTTGCCCAAGCTGCAGCTAACATTTCCATGCTGATAGATGGTGACATGAGGGGACATTGCTCAGCATTGGTTTTGTATTTCTCTTGCAAAAAGATAATGGTCTTTCATCAGTAATATGCTGTACTAGTTTTTGTTCTTTTTATTATTCTTTTTCCACATGGCCAAATGCAACGTGTCATTAATTTGTTGATGGATAACAGTCAGCAACAACAGTAATATCTGAGATTTTGTGTTTGTTTGTGTATATGTGTGTATGCAGTACCCTGGCCCTACAGCGGGCATGTGAGGAAGGGTGTGTTGAACCAGAGGCAGCTACAGGAGGTGACTGCAGTGATGACACACTTCCTGCAGGCAATGGGGACACTCAACAGTATGTTCACATACAAATCTACCTCACATCTACAGTGGTTACATAGATAGATTCACACAGAGGGGTTATAAATTAAGGGAAAACAGGTCTTTTTTTTCTTTTCTTTTTTACAGGTGATGAATATTTTTTAATAAAGTAAAGACAATGATCTCACTGTCAGCCTTCACCAGCTTCATCAGATATTGAACATAAGGACAAAGATCTCTTGTTAGATTTATTGGGAGCTTTAAATACAGTATGCTGGTCTTTTGTCTGATTCAAACCATTCAAGGTTTCATTTCAAGGTTGACATTATCTCACTGAGCTCAGAGAGTACCTCTCTCAGCTGATTCCTTTCTGGCTGTTTTGTAAGCTGTGCCCTCAGGAAGCTGCTCACTGGGTCACATGAGAGTGTGAGTCCCGTGAACCCAAAGCATTACTGGATAATGCCACTATTTTTCCTAATCAGACTAGCAGGCTTGGATCAATAAAATGCCAAAGGTGTGTGTGTGTATGTGGGAAGTGACCATGTAAAAGTATGTGTAAAAAAATTGAAAAAACAAGACAAGAGAGAATCTAAAAAACAAAACACATATACACACTTGAAGTATGTGATCCTGTGAGTGTATGTCTGTTGCTTGTGCAAGTGAAAGGGTGCAAGACACAAAGAGCAATCTCATGCGTGCCTAGCACAGACGATAACTAAGCAACACTGAATTATTAAACAGTCAACAGAGTCATCTTGAAATGTGTCCTTGTTAAGAGACTTTATAGCAGCTGTGACAATCCAGTTGTCATTGGAAAAGGGAATCACTAAAACACAGCCAACAAACACCCAAAGTCACTTTTAAAATACTTTCTAAAAGTCACATCTTTAGCAGCAGTATCATCTCAACAATAAAGGTTGACAACAAAGTGCTGCTTGTTGTACATAAAGGGATGCCAGAAGCAGCGGTGCAAAGCAAAGAAATTCAGTCAGTGTAGATGAACTGTGGAAGTCACGTGAAAAGCCTTACGGAGATCACGCACAGTTTTTTGAACCTATAATGTTCTTCTTTAGCTTGATGTTTTTCTGACAAGATCTGCCCCTAAAAAATAGAGGCGACTCTGATTCATACAGAAAATAAATATATTTACACACTAAATTATATTGAACTGGATATAAAATATTGAAAAAAAATTTAGGGCAAAATTGTGGGTTTGCAAATACAAGGAAGGACTGAAGCAACTGACTTTGACAGCTCTACAATCCACAACAGCTGATCCTGTATTCCAGGAGCTGTTGAATGGCCCTCCCTCTATTTATCATTGGAACATGGGTGGGGCAGGACTAATTATTGAAAATAAAGAAAAAGTGAGATCCACAAGTGCACCATGGCGAATTACAGCAGATGAAGTAATGAATGAACTCAATGCATTCTGGGTAAGATGCAGCCCTTCAGCATACATGCTTTATACATCTGGAATGACACTTAAGTTGGCAGTTTGGATACCCTTGAGGGTAAATCAACTAGGGCATATTGAAATGCTTGCAGCACTTTTAGACATTTAGAAATCACCTGAATTTAGTCAGTAATGTCAAGTAATCTCTTTATATCAGGGTGTGTCATTACCTCCCAGCATATATCCTTCCACCACAGTTTGTAAGCTTCTCCATCTGGTGTGGAAGTCATAAAATAAACAGACCTTGCAGTGAAAATATTCACATTTGCCCTCGGCACCATAGTTAACAGCAGTTCATGAGCCATTATGAACTCATTAAATTAAGATGTGTTTGAATTTTACTGATACCCTAAGCGGCCCATCCGAATGAGCCAAAGCAGATTGTATCCTCGTTTGTATCAAATACTTTCTATCATACAACCCTGTCTTTCCCCTTTCTGCAATTTATCCATTCCAACTGTTTAAATGCAACAAACTGCCCTACTGTCCCCTATACCAGGATAGCAGTGCTTGATCCATCTGATGTGGCTTCAACCCTGGCCCAAAACAAAGAGCAGCATGAAGAGGAACATGGGATAGCCGTGTCTGACCTCCCACCCAGCTCCACAGAGGAGTCGGCCAACACTGGATCAGGACCAGACTCCTCACAAGACCTCAGGACTTCCATTCTCTAGGGGGTTCAACTGTTTTGTCTGTTCCTACTGTATCTGAATAAAACCCAAAAAGCCACTCTCCATCTCTGCACCCAATACCAATTTACCCAGACACCCAATCAATTACCCTAAACACTTAAACCCTAACCAGTCCAACACAACACAGACTGCCTTGGATTCTGAGTGTAATACCTACTGTATATGTAACCCATTTGTATTTGGTGTTTATGACTGTATGTCTGTCTGTGTGAGTGTGTGTGTGTGTGTGTGTGTGTGAGTGTGTGTGTGTGTGTGTGTGTGTGTGTGTGTGTGTGTGTGTGTGTGTGTGTAAATTCAAAGGATGGGATACTGTAACACATTTGGCATGTGTGAAGTAGATGTACGCATTAACAGGTAAAGCACACTTGTGTGAATGAGTGAACAGGAAGAGCATCTTTTACTCAGCATGTATGTCAGTGTGGGTGTGTGTGTGTTTGTGTATATGTGATAAATATGTTATAAGTCTAGTTTGATGTCTGTGAGTCTAGAATGAATTTGTTAAGAAATGTTTTTTCATACTGACCACATCAGTCATGCTGTACAAAGCTGTTGAACACGATGTAAAAGGAGCAGTGGGTATGAAAATTGTTCACGTTTTATCAGCAATTCAGTGCGATTTATTCACAAAGTGCTTTGGCTGTACCATAGAGTACCATATCTGCATAAGCTTATTAAAATTTCCAACACTAGCCTACAAGAAAAAAGAAGTGATTTTTCATTATTGAGATGAAGTTTAAAATTTGATTAGATTGCTGACATAACTCCTGACCTTTGTATCATCATTTGTGATTTAAGAAGAACCAAATTAAAATGATAATGTTGATGAGGGCTTTTTTCTTTTCTCCCAGTTTGTTTTTTGTAGTTACTCCGCAGGGCCCAGACACCTGACTGCCTCCTGGATAACAAACTATTACCATGTTGTTATTTGGCTGAAAGTGACTAAATTCAAGTATGATAGTATCTCACAGTTTAGTCTTTTATTGTGTGTGAGTGACCACACAGACTGGCGTCATTTGGCTTATGATCACAAGGCATATGAATGAGTGTTTGAGAGAGCACTAGAACCCTCAAGTGTATCCATGTGTATTGTGCGTCTACTGGTGTGTGTGTGTGCTTACACAAGATCCACAAAGGTCTGGTCATGCGCTCAATAACTATTTAAGCCAGGAGAGGGGAATGGGCAGACTCTTGGGGCATACAGTTCTGCAGACAGAGAGGAGCAGCATGCACAGTCAGAGGTAGGTGAAACACATTACGCTGATGCTTGTTCACATAACGAACTGTAGAATGCAATAGGTCTTACAACTTAACAGGGTGAATGATTGCTTCAGCACCATTTACAAACTGATAGTAGACATGAAACCAATTGCATTTAAGCTATTGGCAAGCTCATAGAATGAAAATCTACTTTTATCAAATGGTGATACATGACAGACTGACACATAGCAGCCCATGTTGCTGTGTCCTAATTTGTAAAACACTTTTTTCCACTTTTCTTAGGTGCTTATCAATGTTTTGTTGTAAAATAATAGCTCCCTCCAAATTATAAGCCACTCTTCCATTCATTCCTATTCAACAAGCTTCAAAAGACAAGCATATCTAACTCCAAAAAAGGTTGAAAAAATGAATCTCTTGCCATCTATTGTTGAAAGCATTTCTGAACTTGTAAGAGTTGAAAGCTAATGGCTTTGTGAATTATGAATAATGACTTGTACTGCCTGCAGGAGCATGTAAGAAGTGAAGTTTTGGAATAATGTTAAGACAATTGGCTTTAACAAGAGAACACAAAACGAGTGAGTTGTTCTTGAGCTTAATTGAAGTGTATGTCTTCAGTGTATTTAATTTTTTGTCTTCATCTTACCAAATGTGTGCTGGAACAGTCTCCGGCCCATCACAACCCTGAACATGATAAGTGGTTTAGTAAAAGATGGATGGATGGATGTAAAACAATTCTCAACATGTAAAATGTGTCTCTTCTCTCTTTGTGTTTCTGAAATTCTTAACCTACTTTATTCTAACCTTTTTCCTCCATCTAACTCACCTCATGTACCTAAAATACCCCCCTTATTTCACCCTTCCTTCTCTCTGGATTTTGGTAGCATGTGGAGAGTCAGTCTCCTGATGGTGACCCTGTGTGCCACCCTAACGCTGGCCCAGTTCCCCAGGGAGTGCGTCACCCCCGAGGGACTGCGGAGCGGCCAGTGCTGCCCGTCTCCTACAGGGGCGGCAGGGGACGCGTGTGGCTCCAGCACAGGAAGGGGGCAGTGTGTGGCCATCGCAGCAGACAACCGGCGCCACGGACCCCAGTACCCTTACGCTGGGCGTGATGACAGAGAGAGATGGCCGCTGAGGTTTTTCAACCGCACTTGCCAGTGTAATGGGAATTTCAGTGGCTACAACTGTGGGCGGTGCAGACACGGGTTGACTGGACCAAACTGTGATCAGAGGATCTCTGTGGGTAAGCTAATGGATGCCGTCTAAACTCAGCTTTGGCAACCAAAAGTTCAATGTCTATCACAGTGGGCCTCAAAGACACAGGAAAATAGATCAGAAAAGGGAACAAAGGCAGTGTTTATTGTTAGGGAAAGGAAATGTCCATGTTCATTTTAAATAACATTCTTTTTTCCTCCTCTCTTCCTTTGTTCCTTGTACACCTCAACAACCCTTTACTCTCTTTCTTCCTGCCCTCCTGTCACCCTCCACCCCTGTAACATTGCTAGTAAGGAGGAATATCATGCAGATGAGCACAGCTGAGAAGCAGGCATTTGTGAACGCTATGGACCAAGCTAAGAGGACCGTCCACCCTGACCTGGTCATCTGTACACGAAGGTACATACACAAGCACATATATAACATTTTTTGTAACATTTATTGTGCATGAGCTTGATTATAATAACAACAATGCAAATAATATTTATGTGATTTACTGAAGTAATTTCAAAGGAAGATTGGTCCTTCTTCAGCCAGTCTTTGCCCAAGGACCTGCAGGCTCAATCTAGCTGAGTCTGGCAGTTAAACGCTCAGTAATATAGCTATGGGGAAACCCATGCTGTGTTTTATAACTTTTTTTAATCAGTACAATCATGAAATGTATCATGACAGCTTTCTGTTTAAGCTGCAGGTGGTAGAGCAAATTATCAATTTAGGTGGAAGTAAAGGGATTTCAAATTTTCTAAGTAACTACATAAATTTGTGAATGGCCTCCTACCAAGTCAGTTGAGGATTATAGTAGATTCATGTTTGAAGCAGTTCTCAGCTGCAGGTAGAAGAGCGTTTTTAACCTCCTAATAAAATGTTTTAATTTCTCCTGTATTAATGGCCACACCCCAGATCATAGCTATAGGCGTCATATTTCATGCTAAGCACCCCCTGGGCAGATATACACAGACATTAAATTTAGTGTCTACTAATTTGTAGTTGAACTAAAAGCATACATTCTCACACATTAAATCAACCAATAGGAGTTTGGAGACATTCAAAAATGAGAGGATAAACGGGTTATCTTTAGAGCAGCCAGGAGGAAGAACAACATTTTTACATTTAATTGGCTGTCCCCCTCATCTGTAGGTATCAGGAGGTGTTTGGGCCTGATGGCAACACTCCACAGTTTGAAAACATCACTGTTTACAACTACTTTGTTTGGAGCCACTACTTCTCCGTCAGTAAAACCTACCTGGGACCGGGCCAGACCAGCTTTGGAGGCATAGACTTCTCACACGAGGGCCCAGGTTTTGTCACCTGGCACCGTTTTCATCTACTGCAACTGGAGAGAGACATGCAGGTGAGCAGAGGGAAGGGAGAGAGAGAGAAAGAGGGGGATAGTGGAAAGTAAAAGGGGGAGGAGAGGAGGCTTTTGGGCTTATGGAGTGATGGAGGAAGTGAGGATCGGAGAAGGGAAGTTAAGGGGAAGAAGGATAGAGTGTGGGGATTTGAAGAGGTGGAGACGGAGCGGAAAGCTATCCTGCAAGGGAAAGGGGGAGCAGGGAGGGAGGGGAACATACGACAAGAGGAATACATCAAAGTTATGATTGGTATGAAAATGAGGGGAGTGGTGAACAAAAGCAGGGATTGAAAGTGAAAAGAGGGGAAGGTGATTAAAATGCATACCTTCATGAAACAATAATATACATATTGAAACATTATATTATTATTATGCAGGACATGCTGGGGGACCCCACCTTCGCCCTGCCCTATTGGAACTTTGCCATCGGAGGTAGCGAGTGTGACATCTGCACCGATGACCTGCTGGGAGCCAGAAGCTCCTTCGACATGAGCTCCATCAGCTCCAACTCTGTCTTCTCCCAGTGGAGGGTCATCTGTGAGAGTGTGGAAGACTATGACACTTTGGGCACCGTCTGCAACAGTAAGGACAGTTGCAGAAACACACACTATATCGCACTGTGCAACAGAGCGGTGTTGATATACAGCTTAGTCTCAGCTGCATCGGAAAAGAGGGCAAAGAGCTCGTAAAGAGAGCATGTAGAACATAAGCTGCTATAAATAATACCTCACAGCTGTTGTGCTGCATTCAATATTGCTTGTTATTACTACAGTTTTGTTTGAAACTACTCGACATGTTAAACAACTTCTTCTGAGTTGCCGTATGCACCCAAAGTGCTTTACACTGCATCTTAAAATTATGGATTTTTAAACTTTTTTTTTTATTCATCTAGCTTTATTTCTCTGTAGCACACACCAGAACACACAGTTATTTTTTAAGTGTTAAGTCCCGGTGGATCACGCGGTTTAAACTAGAATAGGGCAACTCTGTGTAACACTGGTTAGGTGATCAGATTTGCAGGGATTAGATCTCATTCCACAGTGGCACCAGATTACAACCCTAAATCACTACCGTTGCTTCAGATTTCAAATACACCTAATTCATACAATATTTTCTTTCTTCTGGTATTGTGGAATAATAGAATAATGTCAATCCTCTTTTACTTAAGTGTACAAACTTTTGGGGCGGGGGGGGTCTTAAACAATTGTATATGTATAATAAACAAGCTGGGGGACTTTGGTAAGAGGTAGAACATGTGAGTGGCCAACGTGTGAGTGATCTGTCTCATTAATCCACTTAGAGAGTCATGACAGGCCTGGTATTTCCTGCATCAACAAGCAACATCTCCTTAAATTGGTTAGGGGGGTTGCCTCATTTGTGCGTGTGCTTGTTGGAGACAGGAATCTAGCAGTCTACTGGTTCCTTTGATCTGAGCAAATAATCTTCAAACAGACAGACAACGCAGTTATGTAGCCTTCTGTTTATGTGCTCGTGTGTGTTTGTGTATATGTGGGAGAGAAAGCACACAAAAATGGAAAGAATGAGATTATGCATGCAGGAGGGAAAAAAAACTTCTGTTCAGTCACAGAGCTCCCACTCACTACTGTTGACTTTTAGTGAATAATTAAAAGAGAAAACTGCCATCCTGTCATGTTTAAGACTGATCAAACTAATCTAGACTCCCACATAGAATTAGAAAGTAGTTAAATAATACAACATGTCTAATCAGTTTTCATTTCTGTGGGGACCACCAGTCTGAGCTACAATTTGAGTACCCCCTCACCAAAAACTAACAATTATTGTTCAAGTTATTTTTTGTATTGAGTGTAGAGGTAATTACATTTCACTGGAGTTAGATAACATTATCTCTGACCGTGGCTCTATCCTTATCACCCAGGCTCAGAGAGCAGTCCCATCAGGAGAAACCCGGCGGGCAACGTGGCTCGGCCCATGGTGCAGAGGCTGCCAGAGCCCCAGGATGTGCTGGACTGTCTGCAGCTCAACGCCTTCGACACTCCACCTTATTACTCCACCTCATCAGAGAGCTTCAGGAACACCATTGAAGGTGCGCAGTTGTGCATCATGGGTCAGAATTAAAGCATCCTCCCATCAACCAAATGGGGACTTTCAGGTTCAGTCGGGCTCAGCTGAGTTGCCAAAGTACTGTATAGAGTATAGTGACTGCATAGATACAAACACAAAGCCAGAAACACACAAACACCCACACCCACACACACACACACACACACACACACATTAGACCCTGCACCCACGTGCGCATATGGTTAGCTCCAACACAACATTTGTTGTTCCTAATTTTGGTAAGTCAGAGCTTTCATTTAATCGCTCTGTTATTCTGTATTTTCTAGGCTACAGCGCCCCCCAGGGGATGTACGACCCGGTGATCCGCAGCCTCCACAACTTGGCCCACCTCTTCCTCAATGGGACGGGCGGACAGACTCACCTCTCCCCCAATGATCCCATCTTTGTCCTGCTGCACACATTCACAGATGCAATCTTCGACGAGTGGCTCAGCAGGCACCAACCAGGTACACACAGACTGAACTAGATGCAGATACAGAACATAACTCACTCAGAAGGATGAATACGTGGATAAACCTATTTTTCCTCATCCTGCAGGTGAAGTAGTGTACCCTGAGGAGAATGCTCCCATTGGGCACAACCGGAGATTCAACATGGTTCCTTTTTGGCCTCCTGTCGCCAATGCTGAGATGTTTGTCACTGCTCCAGAAAACCTGGGATATTCCTATGAGGTCCAGTGGCCAGGTGAGTAGCAGCCCATGCGCACACGCCCACAAAACCAACTGACCCATGACAATCTTCCTCTTTTCCGCCACAGCTCGTGCCTACACCCTGTCTGAGATCATCACCATAGCCATTGTCGCGGCGGTGCTGGTGGTGGCGGTGGTGGGTGGCGTCATTGCCTGTGCCGTGCGCGCCCGCTCCTACCGCTCAGGTGAGGCCCTGGAGCCACTGCTGGGAGAGACTTTCCGATGCTACTCAGAGGATGACCGGAGATTGGACAAATCACAGTCTGTTGTCTAAATCCAAGCCTCTCTAGACAGGCCTTAACATTTTCATGCATTTGTTTTGCTTTTTTTTATTCCCCTACTTCTTCTAATAAAGTTGAACTGGTGTTGAACCCAGAAACTGTGTCTGTGTCAGTGTATTTGCTATAAATTGTAGGGCTGGCAGTGTGTGGTGGATTTTCTGTGAGAAACAGACAGCATAAGAGGTCAGACTGCCTGGAGCAGCTCAGCTTATAATGAATTGGTAAATTGCTATTGGTGGACAATATAGTGGACCATTTCTCCCCTATAATGTCCCTTCTTCAGCTTCAATCCTTTAAAACAGCACACACACCGCCCTCATGTGGATATAACGCTTTACTGCCACAAGAGGAGACGATTCAATAAAGTCATGCCCCCCCCCCCGCCCCAAATGAAATTTAAAATCTAAAGTAGACTAAGGTCACCACGAAGCTGCTACATATCTCAGACACACTGTCCGCATGTGTTCCTGTGGTACAAAAGAGGAGCAGAGTCGGAGATGTGTCAAACTTATGTTCCCTTGTGTTCACCTTAACCTCGACACAGTTCAGTGGAATTTTGATCTCGCATGTTCGCAACCTGCCCCTGCGTAGTTGTGTTCAAGAGCAAGCGCGCCGCATGTACTATGTCTTTATGTTCCCACGTTGCATTGGTGGAGGCTTAATTCGATAACTTTTAGGCAAAAAAAAGTAATGAAAACATTAATAAATAGAACAATGAACATCAAACTTAAGATAAGAAAACAGCTTTTAGACCAACATGTAGAGAAATTCTGAGACATAAACCTGCTTTTTTAATAAATTAAGATTATGATTAAGAAATTCATTTATCAAATGGTGAAACTGTGCTGAATTCATAGAATCATTTCCAGTCCTCTTCAAAATGATGTGGGGGTGGGTAGACTTATAGATCCATTATTTCTAAATTCTTGATTACAACCTTGCCTAAAGCATATATGGATAAACGAGAGAAAAGTGCTAATAATCTGCATTGAAAAGAGTGAAACGGTGTTTAATTATTTCTTGCTTCAGGCTATGCCACCGAGTAAATTGCCATGACATAGGCATGCGTGCTTCTCTGTGCCAAATCAGTCCAGCTCATTTACTTGACAATCTAGAATTTGTATTGACGTGGAACCGGTGGCTTTACAGTTGATAACTGTAATTTACTGTAACTATTGTAGACCTACAGCAAATCTCCCTGTTGGGATATTTTTGTCTAGCTTTAAAGAAAGCAAGATTTTAAGACTCAGCACTGGATAACTTAGGATTGGCATTTTTGCAGTGCAGGTTCGTTTCTTGAAATGATAAAAGTATTTTTTTTTTGGGATCCACTACCAGTTGGCTGTCTCTCTGTACCAGCAGGTTACACTGATAGCAAAAAGACACAATCCTGTGGATGTATTAATATGGATAGATGTGACAGTCACACACAGAGCAATCATTTGGCCGCTGCTACCCTCCCAGGAGAGAGGATCATTAGTGCCTTTCATGTCAAGTGTGCTCTCATGAAAGTCATCTTATTATGAACTGCAGAAAACTGCATTACAATTTGCAGCCACAGAAAATAGGCCCCACTGTAGGTTTTAAGAGTAGGGCCATGCGGTGGAAAAGGTCCTGTTGCCTGTGGCCTGCTGGCATATTGCTCATAAATGTTTGAGTTAAAGGGAATTTGAGGCTGGTTGTGAAAACCAGCAGATCAGTTTTCTTGCTTAATGAAAGAGAAGAGAGGCAGATATCAATACATTTGCCCCCTGCTATTCCCACAAGAGCTGAAGGGAAATCCATGGAAGTAAAAAAAATAAAGTATTAAAAATATGCTGATTTGTTTTAGATGCCAAACAAGGAGCAGATATAAGAGTTTTATTTCTCACAAAAGAAGAGCCATTATATTGTTGGAAATATCCCGATTCAATGCACAAAAGGCATTTAGCTTTTTCTCCATCTTAAAACCCTCTTCATGCAAGCCTTTAGGCAAGGCAATCGTTCATCTGGAGAAGGATAAACCAGCCTGCGATGGCTGGGTTTCAATAAAGCTTGCAATGTGAACAGATGGCTTTGATTAATGCGGAGGCTCCAGACAGGATCTCCCTAGATGCTTCCTATTTCCTAAATGAGACATTTGTGTGCAAATGTATTGTTTGTCAAGTTGTTACCAGTAACTCCAAGAATTAATGTGAAAGTTTTGTGCGTTTACCAGATAATGGCACAGGTTTCGGCTCTTTTGGCGTTTCTCTTACTCAGGTTGAAAACATCTTTGTATTAACTTTGGACCATTTTCTTCAGCTTTCTCTCCGAAGTTCTGCTTCTCTAACTAATCGTCCTCTTCTCTCCTGTTCTCACTCTAGTTCCTTCTCTGTGATTTAGTGCTGCCCTGTCATTCCATGATATATGGTATGACACACACTTCATCTTGGCATCTTGACTAAACCTGAGTGATCTTAAAATGTATTCATGTTTGACAAAGACAAAGCGAAAGAGCGAGGGAGAGACAAAGAGCATAACCACGGCAATAAAACATCTCCAAGGCAAAATTCAGTTCACTGGTTTGAAAATAAATGCAAAATTATGCAAAAGAAATGCTAAAAACGTTTTTGCATGTATCCTTAAAAATGTATCTGCAGGCACAGACGTCCTTGTTTAACAGTTCAGGAATCTCAGATATTCTCAAATACCTCTTTGTGGTCTGCATCTGTGGGCTTTGAAAGTCAAACAATCTGATATCCACTGGCTTATTCTACTCAGTATTGTTCTAGAGAGACACCACAACACATCAGATAACAAGAAAGCCTTCTGAGTTGTTCATTAAAATATGACATCTACGTGACATCTATACACAGAGGCTCAACAGGAAGCTAGTGAGCAGAACAACAGAAAGTTCAGACTATAAAAACTGTTTTGCATACAAGGCTCTAACAAATGAACATTTAATAAGATCACTTACAGTACATTCAGTTATACAGTGTTCCACAATGCCAAACACACTGGTATGTGTGTGTGAGGACTACTGACATAAATGAAATGAAATAAATGACTGGGAAGAAAACATAAATACCACAGTATAAATAAATTCATATAAAACAGATATGAGAAATTTCTAAATAAAGATTGCACGTTACACTATAACAAAACTTATGTGAAGTCCTAAAAAACAACTGACCAAGTAAAATATTATGAAAACAGTAATACATGATAAAGCAATTACTCGCACAGCTGATATTTAAAATAATTATTCAATGGTATTAGCAGCTGCTTTCAACAGATGTAACAAAATTAGTTTTTTTCTATTTCTATTTATTATTTTTTGTTCTACCTGCTTAACATAAGGTGGTTATCATTGCTAATTATGAGCATGTCAAGCAATACATTCATTATTTGAAAGCAATCATGACACACTTTTTATTTTTAGAATGTGAGAATGCAGAATACAAGTAAAACAGTAAAATGTCCTAAAACCTTATTGCCATACAAAAGATTGGCAGAAGCACTTGGCATGTTTTGGGCCTTAGGAGTCTATCACAGTAGTTAACTCTGAATGAACAGAAGACTAGAGACAGTAGCACAGTAAATACATTTTACATCGTTTCTTGAGACATGTTTCTATTGCATTCACTTGTATGATCGGCAGATTCAGAGGTTTGGGGATGGTCATTTATTCATGAGTGTGTTTAAAAGGGCAATGAAATACCTTGAATGGGATTACTAAAAGACAATATATAGTCATCAGTTGGGACTCTGAGGTATTGGCTTGTTTCATATCTGCTTTTGGTGCTTTGGTTTCTATGAGCATCGCTTTGATGGAAATTTTAAAAATATCCTGTTTGTTTGAACACAGATATATTCATGATTGGGATTTGAAATTCATATAATATAAACACATTAGCTCAAATAACACCTTCACAGGAATATGAGTTTATATTGGGAACACTGTGTGCATGTAAACACACCCTGGCTGTGTTTACAATTAGAGGTAGCTTCCTCAAACTAAATACATTTACACTTACAGTATCTACTCTTCCTATGATTTTAAAATATTATCACTTTTACTATCCACATTTGCGGTTTGAGAAACAGTTCTACAGGAGGCAGCTACAGTATGTTATGGGCTACTTTGCAAAGACACAATGACAATCAGACACAATGAGCTTTGTCTCAGGAGAGTACAGTCAGGACTACAGTTCCCTTTGTCTTCTTCAGGATGTCCACAGCTTCAGCATGAGTCACTCCCTCCAGGCAGTGTCCATTAACAGCAATGATCTGATCCCCACGCTTCAGCCTGCCGTCCTCTATGGCTGCCCCCTGCAGAGAACAAAGACCAGTCCATCACCATATACACATCAGAGCTCACACGCTGTTGACACCATTACAACACTGAGAGATGCAAACAAAATACAACAGAACAATACTGTAATAACTGAAATAAAATGTCTTTCTTAATTCAATGCTGGTAAACATGTTGTCATATTAAACAATGAAAGGATGTAACCTATTAAACCAACAATTCATGATTTCATTTTAAGTAACAGCATATTTTATATTATTATTACACACCCACCAGCTGTTAAAAACTTTAAGTCTTCTGAAGGGCATTTTCTCACCTTGTCGAAGACAGTTTTGATGTAGATCGGCAGGTCTCCGTGCGGGCTGCCGAACCCTCCTACGATGCTAAATCCCAGGCCTGAGGAGCCTCTCTCTAGAGTGATGGTCTTATACATGCGAGTGCTGTGTGGAACAGAATACAGAACAATTTAGGTGTGTTGCTGCCAAAAAGTGTTATTTTCACAATTAAATGAAACAAAGAAATTGGCTTTTAGCTGAAATTTGTCTTAAAATGTATTCAAAGCAATCAATTGAAAACAAAGCCAAATACAGATCACAAGAAAGACTGCAGCTCTTTATGTCCAAAAGCACATTCATCCCGATGCTTCTCACACAGCAGCTGCACTTCCTCATTATTGTCAAGGGGACCAGGGTCTGCCTTTGTCCTTATTCAGGGAATAAACCAGGAGGAAATCAATGCAATATAAGGAAGTGCAACAGCATGAGAGTGTCAGGAAACTGATTCATACCGGGGGTTGTTGTGAAGGCAGGGCAGGCTGCTGGGCTGGCCTGATGACCGGGCATACACATCATGGTGGTCCTTGCTGCACCTACCAGAACCTGCTGCGACCTACATACACAAACACAGTATCATTATAAAAAAACAAGTACATTTGGAGTTAGACAAATATATAAGGCAAATGTCTTCATTAACTTAGTTAGTCATGAACTAGTTGGATAATAATCTCATATCCTACTGTCCTGTCCTAATGTTAAAACAGTAATACAAATACAAAACCTTTTGATGTTTTGTTTTTACACAATGTACTTGTCAACTGACATCTAGTTTCTTTCAAATGCATCTTTTTATTTCTTACCAAAACAACCTTTCCAGAGGCTTATTAACATGATGGCAAACAGTGTGAAATCAGTGCTAGACACACTTTTGTCTTAAAATGACAGTATAGTGTTTGCATGCAAAATACCGATAATGAAGGGATGAATGAAACCATAAATTATACAATTTGTATTCCTTGCTGACTTCATGTTTGAGTTTTTTCTATGCAAATTGGGTGGTTTTATAAAAGTAATAATGACCTAGAGGGAGCAGGTTATGGTGAATTACTGACTTTCTCTGACAACACTGAACTATAACTTGCTGATGTTTTGCAACTGCCTCAAAGGCATCATAGATAGACTGCTGCATGCCTGCCTGCCTGTGACATTACCTGCAGACTGATGGTGCTGGTGGCGTTTTTCAGCAGGGCTCCAGCTTGGACATTTGTCATTCCCTCTGTGGACACACCATTGATACTGAGGATCCGGTCTCCTGTCTGATTGACACACACACACAAACAAACATGCACTTCTATATTTGCAGTAAATTGTATTGAATTACGGAAGATTCCCTATCCACAAACCCTTACCCAACCTTTTTCCATTCTAGGATTTTATAAAGCCCTCCTTTCCTTTTGAGTTTTTGGGGTCTTTAAGATGGCTAATTTTGCTAATCTACAAGTGGGACGGCCTCTTTCATCTCTGTACTTTGCATTTTATGTTTTGTACAGTATGATGTTGTAATATTATTTCTATGCAAAACCGTATAGATCAGTGGGCTTACCTATGCATAACCTATGGTATGCCATTTTTAACCCTGACAAAGACAGTGTTGTTCAAACATTGATCTATATGCTAATAAATATGCATCTGAAAAAATCTTAAACCCTAGAAGTCCTAACATTTATATAAAGGTTAGCTTCGCCTGACTTTTTGTCTGATGATATGTTATTGTCATTACATCATAAGGACTCTTATGATTTAATGACAATACCATATCAGTCCCTTACAAAGTAATGAATACACAATACACACACAAAGCACACATAAGTCAGCACTTGTACTGCACCTGTAATTGCTGTGTTTTGGCAGCCAGTCCATTGGTATCCATGGTAGCAATAAAAAGAGGCATGTTGTCATGGGGACTGCCAACTCCGCCTGCTACACTAATGCCCAGGGAGTCGCATGGACCCTGTGGTGATATCACACACATACATTATAGTCATGCAAGACAGTACCAGTGAATCACATGGCAGATTCTGCACATGCCATAAACTCCTAATGCTCTGTAAGCCTGGGGTCCAGCCAGAAGTTTGTCACTTGAGGTAAAAGAACAAAAGCTTTAAGGAGTCACAATCAAATACTAACGTTCTGAACATATACTGTACATCAACATATTGCAAGTCAGGTTCTCCAAGACAGTATGCGACACATACATCATGTCAAGATCTTATGCCTTACCTTTTGTATTATTACTTTTCTGATGTCAGGGTTGTCTTGAAAAGCTGTGGTAGGGCAAAGAGATACATGTTTGCATAATTAGCTTGAAAATGTTTACAGAATTCTTTCCACTCAAAGTAAATTGCAAATTGAACATCTGGAACACAAGTGTCAATAATTAAGTTCTAATAAGAAGAATTTGTGTATACTGTATATGTTTTTGCTTTTATAACATGAGGACCACTCACAGTCTCTGTCTACTTTGTTATCTGTCTCCCTCTGGTGGCCGAGGGAAGCATCACATCCACTTGAGGGGGTCAGGGTGGAACAGTCAGAATCTTCGCTCTGGATAAAACACAACTTAAAGTACTCCTAGGTTCACAAAATACCATTGTTAAAAGTGCAAAAGAGTAAGATTTGAACTACATACAACATTTAAATTATTGAGAAGATTTAAGAGAGACTATCAATAAAATAAAAAAAGGTAAATTCAGCACCTGATAACATCATACATTTTTACATTTTATTCTTACAATTGCTGTTATGGATTAGTCACAGAGAGTCACGTGAAACAGTATACCTGGCTCCGCTGTGAGCACTGCAGCCCGGCTTTAAAGCGAGCCACCTCCAGGTGGACTTCTCCACTGCAACACTGAGAGCAAAAGCGACACATCTCACATAAAATGATGTATCCATAAAAATGCATTACCCATTACTAATTACTTTATAGACTTTGTATGTTTGTAAGTGTGAATGTGTCAGACCTGTAGAAGCTTCTGTGCATGTTCCTGTGATGCTGCACGGACATCCTCGCTGTTGATCGACAGAATCTGGTCACCCAGCAACAACCTGCCATCTGAATCCGCTAAGCCTCCTCTGACAATATCCGACACAAAGATGCCCGTGTCATTACTGTTGGAAGAAAGCAGAGGTCAGAAACTGTGTCTGCTCCACGCTTATTGAATGAATTACAGGACATGTAAGCCTGCTTTTTTGCATAACGTTACACTTGATTGTGCAAATACATAAAGCTGCCTAAAAATCTGCACCTAAACTCTTCAGAAATAATGTGTACCATGTCTTCCCTGTAGTGTGGCCCTATGGCCTTGCTCTTTATGGTGATTATTAGATGTTGTAACAGTGTGGGATTTCATTATGTGTCTATCACACTTTTTCAGTAATGATCCTTGCGGCTACAGAGTCCCTGACCTCTAACTGGGTGAAGGCCTCACACCTCAAGAACACTCTCCTCTTCAGATACTTGTAAAAGGTAATTCATCTTTACAGTTTTGTCCTCAAGAATTGCTTTTCTCTTTGTAATTGAGTCACTTAATAACAGCGCAAAAATAACCGCATTACTTATAAAATGAAAACACTTCTGAAATTTAGAAAAGTAAATAATACCATCCGATAAAAAATTTAAAAAGAAAAAAAGTGTATTTTTAAAATTTTGAAATGAGGAAAAGAAATTAGTTTTACATTAGAAGTTAAACTCACACACACAGTTTGCAAATTTAGTTTAGGTCTAGACAGACGACAATGAACTCGATTGGTGGGTTTTGCTTAGTTGAGAGGCTTTTGAGTACAATAAAAATGACATTGTGTATCACCTGTTCAGCCTTAAACCAAACCGAGACTGTGTTCAAGTGGCAAGTGTTCTTTTTCACTGGAACATCAACATGAACCTTTCCTGCTTAAGTCCAATTCTTTTTGGGTTTGCTAAAAAATGACAAACTATAAAAACATTTCCACACTCTTGCAACAATGGCTTTCTGGACAATCTCAGCTTACCAACAAAAAGTGAATTCTGGTTAAATCTGAGGTAACAAATTGGCTTAATCGCTTGATTTTTTATATAGTGGCATGATTCAGCAAATACAATATTTATTTTTTATTTTTTTGCATTTATGTCAAACTCAAAAGATGACGCTGCTTGTCGTCATCATCTACCTCTTCTATGGCTTGGCTTACAGTTGCCAGACAAATTCTCAATGAGTGATTTCATAGAAAAACTGGCCTTGCAAGACCTTGCAGGCTTTACAATGCTACAGTGTCCCATGCCATTTAACCTACAGTACAGTAAAATGTGGTCAGACATGTATACCGGAAGGTACAAAATACCTTGGAGGTTGCTTATTTGTTAATCAACATTAGGAATATACCTCTTCCCCACAGTAGTGAACCCCAGGCCCTCTCCAGGGCGAGGCCTCAGCTCCAGGCTGAAGACGTCCCACAGGTCCTCCTCCTTGTAGGCCTCCTGGTGCCTGAAGATGCACAGGCGAACACGCTGGGTGGTGAGCCGCAGCACGCCAATGGCCTCATCATGAGTGGCCTGTCGCAGGTCTATACCATTTACCTTTAGAAAGTTAAAGAGATGGAGACAAGTCATAGGTGTATGACGGGGCTTAGGAGAGATGGGGAGTAACTGCATTTGTATATCACAAAAAAGCTGAAAGATTTTACAACTAAAACAACTAATGACAAGGAGTGCTTTATAATGATTAATGCTTATTTTTAGGGACATAGTATTAATCTTGATGCTTGAAATTACTTTCAACCATCAATGGTTTGCTGCTTCCTCTCGCTCTGCATGATTTGTGCATGCTGATTTTGTTGCTTTCATCGTCATTTCAGCATTTTCTCATCCTATGTTTGTATTAACCAGTCACTTCATTGGTTTTAGAACATCCTGCACAAGCTAGCAAGCTAACACTGGCACATTAACAGAACTGATGATTATTTTGTGTTGTCCTGCATAAATAATGAAAGGAGAAATTAAACAACATTTACAGTATTATTATAGTTGTATCAAAAGTTGGAGACAAATGGCATTCAGTGGACAGCAATGAAATAAAGATACATGCCTTGGCTTTAACTTTGATCACCATAATTAAAAACAAAAAATGTATTGTGGTCACAAGAATAGTTCTCTGTTGCTGGGTTGGGGAAAAACATAAAAACAAGAAAGAGCAATACCAACAGAGTTGCATTATATTGTATGATATTATGGACTGCCATCTAATCTGTCTAATCTAAAACAGATTTGGATAAACATTAAACACTGTGATTAATTCAGCGAAATGAATGCATAATGCTATGTTTGTGTGTACCCATAATACCTCTAATATTTGGTCTCCAGCCTGCAGCCTTCCATCTCTTTGTGCTGCTCCTCCATCATTTACTTCATGGACTATTACTGCCCCCTGGTGGAATAATCAGAAAACACTTATTATTACAGATAATTAAATCCAACTAGATTTAAAAAGCATTGTACAATGCACCATGCACTTAAACATCAAAACTTATAATAACTTTTTTTTCTAGGCAGGCTTTCATAAACAAATGTCACTTTACCTAATATTGTTAAATAAAATGGTGATCAAATATAATTTGGCTGTTCTCACCAGCAGAGTGTCATATCCTCCTACAATGCTGAGGCCCAGGCCTACATTTCCTTTGCAAATCTCTATAGTGGTTTCCGTGCCAGCTACAACTGGGCAGGTCAGGGGGTCAGAAGTTGTGGGAGCTGATCCCAGCCAATCAGAACACCCCGTGGGAGAGGACTGCATGGTATTGATGGATGAAGAGGAGGAGGAGGAGACAGGGAGGGTTAGGGGGGAAGCGGGAGAAAGAGAGCGGGGATAGGAAAGAGCTGTCGGGAGAGGCAGACAAGAAGAGGAGGAGAGACTCTTGGAGCGGCTGACGGAGAGCTTGACAGTCACCCGGTGTTTGAGAATTAAACTGGACAGCTGAATACAGAGAAGACAGATGAGTCATAAATCATTAAATCCGCTTGACCTTGAAGTGCATACTGTGTGTGTGTGTGTGTGTGTGTGTGTGTGTGTGTGTGTACCTTGTCCATTGACAGTCCTGCCACAGGTTCATCACCCACTGCTATGATTCTGTCTCCAACCTTTACCCTGCCATCCTGACATGAGTGCAAAATGTGAACATGAATAAAAAATGGAAGATGAGCAAAATGTATGAAAGTGTATGTAACAGAAGGATGCAGTGGAAGTGAGATAAAAAATCAAACACACCCTCTGGACAAATATCTGAATAACTGTTGCCTGGAGCCCTACATGAAAGCGTATTAGTACATGACGACATCCTTTTAAAACATGGCAACCATCATCTCGATGTTAATCTGGTTTAAATATTACCAGAAAGAGACTAGAGCATATATTGTACAATAATGCAGTGATCATTTGCGTCTCTTTATTCTGATAGATTATTGATTGCCAGAGTTACAGTCAAGTTATTGAGGATTGATAGATGCAAAAATCTGATGAAACTATGTGCAACTTGCGTGCTGAAATCATTCCAGTGAAGGCTAAAATCACTGAGATGACATTCCTCATAAGAAAGGATAACAATACCCTGAGTATATAGAAAGCACTCTGAGTTAAAAAAAGGCAGGTTATTTCCAAAATTCCACAGTGATGGAATGTAATAAACTACTTGTACTTTACTTACCCAACAATAGATAAAGTAGTTTAAATTGGCTCCACTCTAACTGACAAGATTATGATGATGCTACTAATGATATCGCACCTTACTGGCAGTGCCATGCTGGATCAGGGACCTGACCACCACCCCTTCCTTGGACTCCTCCTCCACCAGACAGAGGCCAAGACCTACGTGATCCTGGAGAGAGATTGTAAGAATGCAGACAACAAGCTCCAACTTTGAACCAAGATTAAGTAAATGTGGTCATTTTATTTCCTCTAGTATGAAGGCTGTTTTTGTTACAGTAAGAGTCTGCTACCACTCAACCGGTTGCTTGATTTGCTAGATATGTGCAGCTGGAGGCCTGACAATGGTTAATGCCAAGATTTACTGAAGAAGTCGTACCTGAGGTAGGATGATGTGCTGGATGTCTCTGGATAATCCTCTACGTTCTGCAGAGTCTGTCTGTGAGTTGACTGTGTCCTCACATTCTATCCTGGATCCCAGAGTCATTTGACCCAGAGATGCTTTATTCCTAGTAAAACAAAACCAAATCTGATATTAGCCCCTTCATCCTGCTTAGTAAATGTTTGAGAGAAATCAGAAACCATCAGAAATCACTCTTGCATGTTACCTGATGAGAATTATCTTGACTTTAGATGGAGCGTTATTGATGATGGTGGAGGCATTTTGGTGACTCCGGCCGTACAAGATCTGACTGTTGATCTAGAAGAAAAATCACGTCATGCACTGTTTCCTCACCGATGTTTTCCTTTATCCCATCCATCTCCACATTAACCTGCCTTTCTGCCATGTTCTTCTGACTCCCCTCCCCCTCTCAGTAGTTAGCCGCTACTCTACCTCTATTTTCCTTGATCACATGGTTGCTCATTGCAAGAATCCAGTCCAGCACCAACCATCTTTCAAATGGTAATTCATCTGATAAATCTACTGTGCAGGTACTCAATAGTCTCCACCCATCCATGCCTCCTACCCACAACCCACTGTTCTTTTTTCTGCTCTCAGTTTTGACTAATATTTTGACTGTCTAGGACTTCTTCTTGGCCCCTAAAACCCTCCCATCTGTTATACTCAAACCCTCCTAACTGATTGTCCCTTACTGTCCCAATTCCCTCTCCTCCTTACCTCTAGTAGCTCGTCTCCAACACATATCCTCCCATCTAAACCAGCAGGTCCTTGAGGGTCTATATCAGCCACAAAGACACTCATGCGAGCCCTGGAACCATCCTTGTTCCCTGTGAGGCTGATTCCCAGGCCATGAGCCGCAGGGTCCTTCTCCAACTCAATCATATGGAGCTTCCCAGACAGGCTGCCATAACGCTGAAGCATCTTTTCTGGAAGAGACAGCGTTAACAAACAAGAGGCTGTTAGGAGCAGGATATGATGGGTGAGTCAAAAAAAAAGTGTGGAATGCTACATGTAATGACTGAAACTTCATGTGGAGAGGAAGCACACCCCAGAGGAGCTTGGGTGTGAGTGAGTATTGCTGCAATTTGTTTGGAAGGGATGATCTCAGTCATGTTGAGGGAAAGGTGAAGGATGTCTGTGTTTCTGTAAAATGCACATATAGACTATGACTGTATGTGGCTTGTGTGTGCATGACTGTGCCAAGAGAAGAGGTATGTGCATGTGTGAGTGTGCGTGCATGTACTGTGTCGCTGAAATAAATACTATATATGTGTGTGAGTATGGAGAGGCAGCAATCTGCCAGCAAACATGACAATATGCCAACAAAGGCAGTAAAGAAAACTGCTAGCTAGTAAACATGGATGTAAACAAAGCCGGTATCAGCTAAATGTTTCATGAGTAAAGAAATATTTTCTACACATTTGTTAGACATCAAGGATACACACTGTGAGTTTTGGTGAGTAACACTGAATATAAACAGAAACTTTCTTTGTTTACAAGAAACCTCCACAGGGCACTTTTAATATTCACTGTGCATTAAGAAATCCAAAGAATTGATAACATTGGAGTAACAGTTTTCATTTGTGCCAAAGAAGAGACAGACAGGCTCAGTTCTCATCTGAAAAGCGAATTCATACAAATGAAAGTTGCTCTCCCAGGACATAGACAAGTTTTTATTTAGGCGTTTGCATTCTTGGTTCTTAATGCATTCTCTTTGAATACTGGGCCTGGCCAACTGGCTCACATGAGAATGCCAATGAAAATGTTTTGCTCATATGGCTCTTGTTGGCTTTCAAATAATGGACCTTTGAACAATGTTCCAAATTGTGTAAATTAAATTATAGTGAGAGTTATATCTGTGTGTGAGACTCAGACTGAGAGACAAACGTCTCTCGTGGTCATAGGGCATCATGTGACCTGTTCCTGTGGGCTTTGGAGGATCCCTGTGTATGTCTGTGTGACGTCTTAATGAAGCAGCCTTACCCCTGTCAGTGTCCTTCTCGCCTTCACCTGCGGTTGAGATTGGTGTTGTGGCAATCATGGGGTTTCTCCTATCCATTCTATGTGATGTCGGCGAAGGTACCTTGGGAGAAGTTTTGCATTATTGAACAGGCAGAGTTGGAGATGCCTCAGGGGTCCTTTAGGCATGAGTTGGACTACCCCTGAGGCTTGTTCAGTGTGCTTGATGTAGCAGTGGGAAACACTGATGAACAGGATGAATTAATGAACACAGTTTTAATGTCTGCTAAAAATAACATGAAAGATGACCAGAATCATGCATTATTGTGTAACCAACTTACAAGTTCATAGGAAAAAAAACATCAAAAGAATGCACTGTCTATTTAGAGTGTTACGCATCTCCACCAAAGAAAAAAACAAAGGGCTTATACAAACAAGGTAGCTGCAAGGGACTTTGAAAGGTTTCTATCTACAAATATGCACGTTAATTAAGTTTTTGGAAGTTGGCTTTGCGCAAATGCTAATGTAAGGCTGCTTTTAAGATGCTGCATACCCATGATAACACACACAGACACACACAGACACACACACACACACACACACACAAAATAATGTACCAACCTTAAAGGGGGTGGGAGTGAAGGGATTTGTAGGGGAGAGACTAAGGAACAGACCACTGAGAATCTCTGCTTCCTACGATCATGAGGGGAAACATAAATATAGTCCTATACACATTTCCACCACACTTGGAGAGAATTTTGTTTCTTTATAAAACAGTCAAAAAAATGGGTTGAGAGAGAAACTTTCCACACTTTTGCTTGCAAACTCTAAAGTTTTTGCTTTCAAACCCTAAAATTTTGCTTGCGAATCTAAAAGTTGTGCTTCCGGTTCTGCATTATTCCGTGGGCGGGACCTACGCTGAAAGACGTGTCTATTGGCCAGTTGTGATGTGAGTGACAGCTTGGCAACATGCCGTCAGTTAACGAGAGAGGCTGTTTTGAAGTCCGCCGGAGGAGAGCGGAGAAAGTCCATACGAATGTCAGTTTCTTTCCACATAACTTCCTTACTTAGCAGTAATGTTGTGTTGGAGCTAGATGGCTTTTGTTTAACGAGCTGTGCTGTTGT
>JAVQJD010013994.1:0-65771 GCA_036023655.1 Nannoperca australis
TCACCAGCACTCATATTATTTGATACAACATCTTGTTGTTTTCGTCCATGATTCTATGCACTTTATGTAAAGCTCTTATTTGGAAGTTGTTTTGGATAAAAGCGTCTGCTAAATGTAAAATGTAAATGTAGATTAAGATAAATTGTTGTTTAATCTTTTTGTTCCTCACTTTGGGACCCTGTTGAGAGGTTGTCTCAGCCAGGACCGCTCAGTGAGAAGTTACCAACAATGACAGTCATTAGGGAAATGTGGCAGAATAATCTGCTACAGATCATTAAGTAATATTCAATTCTCATCATAATTCCTTTGAAAAACAACCTCTCCTTATGTTGTACCATTTTCCTGTACAGCAGATATGCTGAAAACTGTTTGTGTCCTGAAAACCTCTCCTCTGCCTTTAGTGTTAAGCCTGAAGGGTGAAGGAACAGATGGGCATGGGGAAGCTGAGGGGGTCACAAAACTCTTAGTCCCATATGTCCTCGTCTTCCAGTTCCCACTATCTAAAGCTTTAAGCCTGCGGTGCCACACAAAGAGCCTTTCACAGTGTTTTACTATCAGTGCAGGTCAAACTACTACAATCCCTTTACTTACAAATAAGAGAGCACTCATATTAAACAGTGTCAGACTACAAACATTTTATAATATGTGACATGAAAACAGTTGTTTTGTCTGTGAAATGTAAAAAAGTATTGGAACAAATGCCTAACGCAGCTTCCCGGAGCCGAAGGAGACATCTTGTTTTATTTGATCAAAGTCCCAAACCCAAAGATATTCAGTTTACAATGAAACATGACAAAGAAAAGTGGAAAATCCTCTCATTTGAGAAGCCTGAGCCAGAGACATTTGAAAAAAATTATATTTTTCATTTATGTTGGTGTAAAGCCCAGTTAGCGGCTGGAGCAGTCATTAACAAGGGATATGTTTTGAATAAACCAGGAAAAAACCCGGAACAACACTTGTACAGCACAGAATCTAAAGCTGCATCAGAAAAAAAAAGACATCTGCAAGAGGAAGGATACTTATTTCGGCTTTTGAGAGAGAGCCAGCACACTCGCTGCTCTGTGAGGCCACCGCTGCCCTGTAAAAAGATTTGCATACAGCTGATGTTCTGCCCTGAGGGTGAAAAGAGCTGGCTAAAGGGCTTTGGTTTTAGGAGAAGGGCCCCGCAGATTGAATTGCTCCACTCCCTCATTGTCTTCTTCATGTGAACTCCATATGTCCCCCTAGCGGCAGGTGTCACGGTATGACCTCTGACCCGGCATGCCACTTTTGTGGGCGAGGGTTCACATTGTTCACAGCAAGGCAGTTGTCTAGACTGTTTGGCCACAAAATGAAAGAAAAAAACAATGAGACGTCTCCTCAAGTATTGTACATATGGAGGCAATCTCTATCTCACTCGTACACACTTGTACATTTATCAGTGTGCTGCCATTATTATAATCTTTCAGTTTTTCAGAACTTTTTGAAATAGAATTTGTTAGAAACAGTTTGCTGAAGTATTGTCTGAAAGGATAAAACACTAATGTCATTGTCTTCAGTTCATAGAATTCAGTCCCAATTAGACTACTTTTGACATGAAACAACAAAGAAAAATCCTCACCAGTTCAATTTTCCCTCCCTAAGCTTGACACTGGACACTCTGAAACCCTAACAGTCACAGCACATGAGCAAAGACGATAAATGACTGTACAAGGGTGTCATTAAATAACGCTCTATTTATTTAGTTTTAAAATAGTTTCTTTTGTTCTACAGACATAATTTCAAGGTCAAGGACTTGCAGAAGCAACAAAATAAACAGGTTTTTTTTGTTAATTTAAAATACTGACAGTAAAATAAAACAAAAAGAACAGAAGAGCAAAGCTAAATTACTGGTTATGAGGATAATATCTGACATGAGGTTAAAGATGTGACCAAACATGCTATGTGCAACCATACTCGAGCATCACTGCCCTAATTTTCTACCAAACCTCTATCACTAAAAACATGAGTCTTGCTAACATTTCATAATAACCCTAAGGAACAATAGCAAAATGGATTTTGCAAGCAGAAGTGGTCTGGTAAAAGAATTGTCATTACAGTGGTAGCTGCATATAGTGGCAAGAACTGACCAAAGGAAAACAAAATAATCACATTATACTAAACTGTAACTTGAATTTGAAACAGAATTCATGTCACCTCATTTCACAACAAATGTACTGACTCCCAAATGAAAAGATTTAGATCTACAGAGCAAATGTTAAAGAATAAACCAGAAGCAAAATTCAAATCGGTAAAGAAAACAAACTGAAAACATAAAATTCCATTTAAACTTTGGTTTAGTTCCTTATATTTAGGATTTTCCCTTTCCTTCTGTGACCAGCAGAAGCAAAATAATTAGATTCCTCGATTCTCAAGCATCACTTAGGAAAGTAGGCGTTATTCAATATGTAATAAAACAAACCGTAAGTGTTAAAACAGTGTGTGAAGATGGATAATTGACCAGTTTGGCTGCAGTCTCACCAGGGATGCAGTACTGCATGAAGACAAAAATAAGACCACAAGGAAAGAGAGCAAGCAGGCCCTGAGGATCAGGGTAAACAACAGTTCATACAAAGTCTCTTCTATAAACGACCCATATGGGCACAAACTCAACACCACTTTTACTCTTTTTGTGTGTGTGCTAAATTCACGTCTATTATTAAAATATTTATTGTTGAGATAGCAAAACCCACTGCTTTGTAAGGTAAAAGAATAAGCTTTATACGATTCTAAAAGAAAATAGTGCACATTTCAAGGCATTCAGGCCATCTTGCTTTGCAGTATTCAGTGGAAAATACATTTCCTCAGGCCGCCTATAAAGGAGTCCCCAGAGGTTTAAAGGTGTCTGCATCCACTCAGGATAAGCATGCAAACAATAAGTGCACCAAGTCAGCACTGCAGGGTCATACATTCACTGATAACTAGGTCACCTGGGACACTCGCAGACTCTGTGGCTTCAAATATAAATTGTAAAAAAAACAAAATAAGATGCATACATTTCTATTGCCAATTCACCATCAGCACATATAGTAGTGCTGTGGTGGAAACTAGTTGTATTTTGTAGTGTGTTTGGGACAAGTGTGCATTTGTGTTTGTTTTCACAAAAAAGGAAAAATGTATTAATATCGTAGTAACAGAAACAAAATCTGTGAATTCAATCAGAAGACATTTTGGGAAATATGCTTATTAAGAGTTGATGCTAGATGAGAAGATTGGTACCACACTCATGTCTATCCTTTAAATATGAAGCTACAGCTAGAAGATGATTAGCTTAGCTTTGCACAAAGACTGGAGACGGCAAAACAGCTAGCCTCGCTCTGTCCAACTATTTCTTGGCTCGAAGCAGTTGCCAGGCAACCAGTGGAGAGGTTACAGTGCCTGGCCAAGAAAAATAGTTAGTCACATAACTCCCAGAAAACAGTGAATTGTTCAGTTTTTGTGTGGCTTAAACAAAACGAGATGTAACGTGTTAAAGCTGTTAGTGAGCTTTGGAGGTGCTGGTAGGAGGATTTTGTCAACTTTGGACAGGGCCAGGCTAGCTGTGTCTTTATTGCTAAGCTAACTGGCTGGAGGCTGTAGCATTATATTTCACTGAGAAATAAAAAAGGTGGTAACTCTCAACAAGAAAGTGGATATTGCCCAAAATGTCAAACTAATTCTTTTAAGATAAACCAAAACCCTCCCGACAGCACCAGAGCGTAGGCTGCACATTTGCTGGACAGGGTACAGTAAAGCAAAGCTATCAATGCAGACTGAACTAAATGAAACCAGTGGTAAGACTTTTGAAAACTAAATTGACCTAGACAGCTCCAAAGCTAACTTTGCCATCAATCTATGGTCTACCAGCTGCCGTTTTTGTGACTGCAGATAAAAAGAAATGCAGAATCAAGTCTGAAAATATGCCGTTCAGAGTCTGTAGTGAAGCAGGTCAACAGCCATGTGGTGATACTGACCTTCTCTCAAGCAGCAACTTTTAGTTTTATTTGTACTGCTCGCAAGCACACAACTCAAAATGACTACCTATGTCCATTATCAAGGGGTAACTGAGGTATTAAATGAAGGTAGGATATTGCTATCGTTAACGGATAAATCACTCACATACAATTCCACTTGCACTTGAAGTGCTGTGCCATTTTATTACAACTAAATTCAGAGCTGACAAGCCAAGATCAGGGAATCACGTCAGTAGAATGGCTTTGATACATATGATTGTTTGACAGTAAGTTAAAAACAAACAGTGCTCTGGAGAAGGAAGAGTCCACGAGTGGTCACAGGTGAGGCCGCGACTATAGGAAGGATTTCAGCTGTAACATGGAGGCAAGGCAAGAGGGATGAGGAGGAGTGAGAGGAAGAAACGAGGAGTCTTCAGTGTACAAGTTGTTTAAAGTAGGTATTTGTGTCCGGCGTCCTCGTCGAGTGTGAGGTCCACCACTTCAGGAGGGGACACCCAGCTGGGCTGAGGGGAAACAGTAGTCCAGAGCTGGGGTTGATTTGTGCTGTTTAACTGCTCCACTGAGTTCTCCTTCCAGGAGGACAGACTTTTTATCACGCCTCCGCATGGGTGGGCACATCTGGATTGAGAATAAAACATTTAAAAAGTTGAATTTATTTGTTAAACCGGGGCAGGGGGGCAATTCAATTTCAGTAAAAATACAATTTTAAAGAACTTCCCCACACTCTTTACCGTGCTTTCTCCTGCACTCCGACAATTTCCACCTCACTGTCAGAGGAAGCAATGTTTATCTGGCCCTTGTTGTGTTGAGAACTTCCCTTGTGCGACAGCTCTGCCTCCGCGTGGCCTGAAACAAACAAGAGGAACAGAGTCACACGTTGTGAGGAGGACCAGAGCGGTAGAGCTTCAGGCCTTGCTGACACAAAAAGACTGCAGCTGCTTTGACAGACAAGAACAAAACAATGATGAATCTGACACTTGTGTTTCTGTGACACATTGGACAAAACATACAGTGTGGACTTTATGTTCATGTTTTGACAATGCCAGCTAGTCACTCATAAAAAGTCATTTCTTTTGTCTCGAAACAAGACAGCAAGACTTTTTTTATATCACCAAATGCAAGCCAGCGGTGTGTGGGATGAAGGCAGTAGTACTTGAAAGGGACGTCTTGCTGAGATTAATTAGACCGTTTCCACCACATAGCACGTTGCTTATTGATGACACCCATGTCTCTAAGTGTTCTGTCTTCACTGAGGAGTGGAAATGATCAGTTTGGATTTAGCGGGTTTGTAACTGACCTGAGATAGAGCTCAGAGCCCTTATACACCCAGAGTGAGCTGCCATATCCTGGCCTCTGTGTGTTTTAAGCTCATGCTTTATCACCGTGGGCCGGACTGTCTCCACACTCATACTCTCCTGGTTAGAATCAGTGTCTGAAATATCATAGTGACCCACTACTGGAAGACCGTCTGTAGAAAACAAAGAAAACACTTTATTATTCAAATCATGCCTAGGAAGAGTAGGACCGTTTGGAACAGAGGCTGAACACTGAATCCATAGCCCTGCTAACTGCAGCACCTACAATATACAAAAATGAAACGCACCCTACTTCCCCCAGATGCAAAGGTTTACACCAAAAGTGAAGTAAAACATTTTGGCTCATTCTATTTCATATCAATTGAAATATCATTTCAATATCATATTTAATGCATTCTATTTGATAACGCCAATTCTGCTGTAAAACATGAACCATTACAGAAACCTCCGACTGTGAATCATCACTTTTCAAAGCTACACTAGTGAGGTGTTTATGCTATAAAGAGTGGTTGTGTTTGCAGTGTATTAATAAACATTTTGCAGCAACAGTTTTTTCTCTCTCTCCATTTATTGCTTTTAAAACAGCCATTCACATAAAAACTACACTAGAATACAGTCATTACAAAACACTTCAAATGTATCTTACTCTGTGAATGAAATGTAGTGAGATAATAAAAAGCCAAACAACAGAAGAATAACTGGAAGAGCGGGAACATGTCTGTATCTTTGTTCTAACCTGTAAAAAGGAGTCCCTGGGAGAGAGACACGCAGCTATCCAGACTGGGAGTCTGTGGGTGTGTGTGGGGGGTTTCGTCTGGATAGCATGTACAGTGAGAGAACACTGCCTGTGAATAGCTGATTGGACTGAAATAGGCAGGTACCAGGGTTACCAGAGAAACCGAGAACGTGCCAATGTAAAGGCCATGCATTAAAGAGAGAAAAAGGACTAATGTAAACCAGGAGAGTCTCTTTGGTAAACAGTGGACTGTCCTTAGTGTTGTTTCTAATGCACACAGGTTTGTGATTGTATGCACGAGGCTCCCTTTACTGTGTTGACAAAACTGTTGATTTAAAGGTAATTTCAGTTTTAACAAATATAGGACAGCAGTTGTTGGATCCATTTAAACCCAAAGTCATTTTGCACCATGAAACAAAAACACCAATATTCACACAATTTAAAACAAAACCATCAGGCCAAGAGAAAACAACCGAACAGATAAAATGTTCCATCAGTCACCATTTATCAGCACAAGCAAAGCTATACCTTGCACACATGCTGCTGATGAAAACTAATTTGGCCTTGCACAGTCTATACACTAATATAATCACATGCAAACAGATGGGGGAACGGTGCTTCGAGCTTTCAGTTGTGTAAAACTGCCATAGGGCTACAGATACATATACAGAAAATGTAACACTTTTTTTTTTTTAAACATCCTAACTATAAATATGATTAGACCAAAAATTCCTTCATCAATGTCTGTGATGTTATATAGTGTAAAGAACATTGACACGATGGTCATCTACATCAGTAATAGTAGTTTGAGGGGAGGTTTGAGGTGTGTTTCCACCTCAAAGACCACAGGATCTGAACCAGAGAAGGCCACTTGATCACTCAGATCAGTCTGTTTTTAGGAAATCAGTAAACATTGCCATGCACCATACTGCAGCTGTATTGCTGCTGTATATTTGTTAGTTTGATGCCTGGCTTTTCAGTTTAAAGTCAAGCTGCGGAACACACAGTGCCTTGTGGAGACACAGGCCAAGCTGGCAGACCAGTGCAAATAAAAAATGAATTAGGCAAATAATATGTGAGTGAAGATTTAAGGGCTCTTGACATTGCAGCTAACAGCCACAACATAGGAACCCCTGCCTTATCTGATGTCCATAATCTATACATAGGCTACTAAAAATAAACATTGGGAGGCATTCCTCCCTCACTAGTTTCTTGTCACTGCACAAAGGCGTGATAGCAGCAAATGTAACAGAAAGGCAAACATAAAAAATGTAAACGCATCTAATCTAATTATGATTTTACAAAGCAAGAAATCGTGTGGGTTATCATATGGTGTTTATATTTATAGGCAAATCTATTGTTTTTATGTTAGTAAAGCTATGCCACCAAAATAAAGGTTGTCACAAGATTTTAAAAAGACCTGAACTAAGACAGTTCAGGAGAAAGAAGGGTAATGTAGTGTTGAACCTAGTTTCTAAAGAAATAGTACTATGATGCTCTATCTATCATTTCCAGCATGGAGTCCGAATGACAAGGCACATGCTATTAAGGAGCAGCACCCCGCCTAGCACTGTCATGATGGCCGCCCAGGTGCTGTAATGCACATTTGTATAAACAACTTAATCAGCTACTCTGTGAGTGTTTGTGTGTATAGCTGGTCAATAAAAACAAACAAGCCATACAATGAGCAATAGAATAAGAGCCCTGACTCAACAGTCCATTGAGATATGCCCTGCGTCCGTGTCACAGATGCTGCAGAAATCAAACAGGTGAGTTGAATTATTCTGAATGTCAAATCTCACAGTGATTCAGTGCCTGCAGATGCACCGGGCCTCAGGTCTGCACAGAGTCATGTTCAGATGACCAACTCAGGCCCAGCTGCTGTTGATGGTGTGTCTGTTTAGTGATCTCACATCGTTTAGCTATTATTACCCATTGCCATGCTTTCGGCATCAACTAGTTCTACACTTGGTAAGATCAAAGTATAAAACAGCGAGGAGTGAAGTAGAAGTGTAATCTAAACATTCAAGAGACCAGGGTCTGGAACTCCTAGATTTCCATTTTGAGTGACCACTTCAGGTAGGTTGTTGTTGTTTATGGGGGTGGGGGTGAGACTGTTGTTCTCTCGTGCCAACATGTAGGCAGCCATAGTCTCTGCAGACTCTGACGATGGCAAATAGGAACTGGGTGGGGACGGGCGTCCCCCTCGGGAGGGATGCTGCTGCCCCTCTAGGGCATCACTTGAGCGTTTGGACGAGTCGTTGTCCGAGTCGAGGTGTGCAAGCTTTTCCATCCAGATGCGGAAGCGCTCCTCAGTCTGGCGCTGCATCACAGCAAAGCGCGTCATGGCCTCCTCCAGAACACTGCCGATGCCGTTCCTGTCCCACGAACCGCTGTCCAGCAGCCCATGAATGTGGGCGCCCACTCTGGATCTCTCCGATGCACGTCTGAAGCCAGCTTTAAAGACATTGAGGCCAAGCCATAAGAAAATACAGTAGCACTTTCATGCTTCGGAGGTGGTCTTTTGTATTAAAAGAGAAAATGAGATTTTTTTTGTTTTTGTTACGTGCAGATCGACTCTTTCATGCTGATGGACTACATCATGCAGTTGTAGCACTCAAATCTGTGTGCGGGATGTAAAAATGGTTGAAAACATTTCATGTAGTACGGATCCCTAAAGTAAGATAACTGGATTTCTTGGGTGACTGATTGAGAGATTGTTGTTTGAAAATGTGTTAACTGGAGAGACTTTAAGGTAAACACACCCATGTGAAGCAAATTCATTACAACCCTAAGATGAAGGGCAACAGATACTATATGTTCTGCTTAAACTTCAATCAGTTTGTAAGATATGCTGTAGGGTTACTCTCAGGCAAAACAGGCACCTTGTATAACACCTCTCTAGTGTTCTTGAACAACAATCTAAGATTATATAAAACTACTTCCACTCTGGAAACACACCAACCATAAACCTTGACACACCACAAGATTAATTCTGAATTTAATGGAAAAGAAGAAATGCCTACCAGAACCAACCCAATAGATTATATTCTAAGAAAGGCAATCACAGTGAAAAGATCAGCCTAAAGTGACCAACAGCAGCAGCGGGCCTGTACATATTACCCTGCTAGTAGCTACTTATAGAGAACTCAACTCACCCTTTTTCAACATTCAACCTCTACAATCACCAGAAAACATTATATTAACTTAAGGAACAAATATATGGCCAATGTGCAGTATAGCGTCAGGGTTTGAATGCCAGTGTTTATTCTTTTTAGAGACTTTTGTGCCTGAGTATATTTTACAGCCATCCTGAGTCAGAGCTACATATGCAATAATATTTTCTACTCCATGACACAAGGGCCATCTAACTAATCAAAAAGGTGCTACAGAACACATTACAGAGAAGAGAACCACCTGCTCATCACATCCTGTGTAGGCAGAGTCAAGTGTATGATTGACTTAAAGAATATTCAAAAACCACAAGCGGAGACAGAAAAGCAGGATATACTAAATTCCTTGTAGTCTTTGGGTGATGCAGACACTAAATCCCTCTTAATAGAAAATATGATATAAATCTTTTTAATTGGCTTTTCAGCATTCTAATAAAATGGCACATTCAAACATGGTTTGGAGTCTAAACTTGCAGGTATAAGACTATTTATTTCTACCAGCACACCAATGCCAAACAGTAACTGTAGAGTATTGCAACTCAAGACTAACCCAGTGAGATCATACATACACCATTTGTCTATTTACAGCAAAGGCTGGGGATATAAATGGCTCACTTGTTGAATTGCAAAACTCACAATATAGGTTAGATTATCACAAGTCAGTTTATATCACTCCACGAGATGAAGAATGTCCACTAGACTTTCACAGCATGCAAACGATGAGACAAAGTTCCAACAAAAAATATTTTGTACTTCGTTGTGACTGGGCATAGGCCTTTCTAAACACAGTCTGAGTGTCTAAAGACAGGGTGAATGAAGACAGATGATGATGGAGAAAATAACAAAGAAAAAAGAAAATGATTGATAAAACAAACACAAACACTGCAGTGCTTGTACTGATCTGACATTGCAATGGCTTTGCACAGCCCTATCACATGTTCTTACTATATGTGGCAAGTGAAGTGCCTGAAAATTTTAAGTCATGCAGGCTGCCTCTTATTGTTAAACTCTGTTTGACTCTGATGACTAATTATCTTTGATTTCTATACACTGTAGGCCTATATGTTTTTCTATTACTACATGAGTCAGTGTTTTACATGGGATATCTAAGTGACTGCTACTGTTACCCTGGACAGTGGTAGTACTACTGTGCTATAAGCATGTGTAGTGAACATTGAATGTTACCTGAAATATCGGTCTTGATTGTCTTGCTACCTCCTGAAGTGTCATCATCCTCGTCCTCAGAGGAGCTGGTACTGGAGTCACATGTGAGCTCGCTGTCACTCGTACTGCTGTCCTGCAGCAGGTTATACTTCTTCCTTGCTGCCGCTTCTCGCTTTTGCCTCAGCAAACGCATTCGTTCCTTGTGTTTCTGGCTCCGGTGACCTTTCACTTTTGCCAGCTTGCCATTGGTTTGTTTTTCCTGCCCCCCGGCTGCTACCATGGTGGGCTGGCAGCGATTTTTCTTTGCAGCCATTGCATTAGGAGGCATCTCGCTCTCCGAACGTGACCGCCGGGACTTCCTTCCCCCTGTAGCTGAGGCTGATGTTTGCTTTCCTCCTGCCTGCCCAGGATCATTTGAAGCTTCCATGTTACCTTCTTCTCCAACGACAGGCGCAGCCCCTTCTTCACCCGAGGAGAGTGTGTCTGAGTCAGCAAGGTGGCCACTGGACGAGGGGGAGAGCATGCAGGGGTTGGAGGAGTCACTCTCATAGATATGACGAGATATGGGCTTGTCACTCCCTGTAGAGGCATGCTGGGACTCTGGAGAGTCTCGGCGGAGCTCCTTCATCAGGCATGGCATGGAGAGGAGACTCTGCTCACCCTCTGTATGGAAGGGGCTGTCTGCCTCCTTTTCCCTCGGTGGTGAGCTGGTACTGGTGGTGGTCTCCGTTTTCAGAAGCTCATCCTGCTCTCCCTGAACAGAAGCTGAGGCTGATTGTGCTTCATCAAGGCACTCTAAGGGACACTCAGCATCCACAAATTCCTCTGCCTTATCGGAATCAGCCATCTTCATGCTAGTTAAGCCCAGAGCCCAAAGGTCCAACAAACATGGACCAATGTGCCTGGACAGGAGCTCACCTGCTGGAAGAAAAATATAACACTAATTCCAATTCACAGTCTAAATCTGTGCATATGTGCAATAGATGTATAAAATCACTATTACATAGAGTGGATTTTTTTTTTACTTGTAGATCTCGAGTTCAACTATATAAGTATACGCTGGTGGCATATACATGCTGTTTTTTCTTCTCTCCAATCTCGCACAAAAGTACAGATTTTAAACGTATTGAAGCATTTTGTACTAGGTTAACGTGTTGCATATCCACTGACTGTCCCCATATAAAAAACAACAAATAATTGTATTAACATTTTTTGCAACAATTTGGCCAGATATTCCCACTAATTACATTACTGATCAGCAAGTAAAATTGGCGAGCTTCTAAGAGTAATAACCGTTACCTTTTCTTTGATTTTTATTTTACTTTTAAGTCTCACGCAGCCTGAGAATGGTTTCATGAAAGTGTCTTAAATCTCCTCAGCCACGTTAAACAAACTGTGTGTACTATGAGACATCTATTGGTGAATTAATTAACCACTTTAGTTAGTTGTGTCTGTGGCTAGCGGAGGCTAACACAAACTCGGATATAGACGCTACTTTTAGCTGCGTAGTGAAGCTAACCTCGGTCATAACCTTACACTCTACAAACTTGTCGACAAGTCATGGGAAACTGTTCAGGTTGCAGGACAGCTGCTTCGAAATATCCTATAAATGGAAGCAGTATCCAGCCACCCAGAGGCGTAACACGCAGGATAATGTCAGCAGCTAACAGCTAACGTTATCTCACTCAAAGCGATAGCCAACTTAGCATTTAAAATTGGCTGCGCTAGTTACAACTTACCGCGGCGTTAGTTATATTCTTCTTCTCCCAGTGTCAGACTTTTCGACATCTTCGGTAATGTGTAGCTTCTTTGATTTACGATGCATAAACAATGCACTACTGAATATACTTTACTTCTTTACAACTTGGAAGAATTTGAACGTTTTTGGCGCAGTGTGCTCGCACCTTCGCGAGCCCCGTTAGCCGTTAGCAGTTAGCTGTGTGTTTATTTTAAAATGTCTCCATCAGCCGTCGGTCTTTCACAAAGCTACGTGCGCCATTTCCGGGCTTTTCTTAGTGGTTGAGCGCCCCTGTGGGTCGGATATTAATACTACAGGGTGGGAAAATACCGCAGGACAAGCATGAACAGCAGGGGGACAGCGTAGAGGCGTATACCTACTAGTGGTACAACATTAAACTGCTGTTTACAAGGCAATGGATCAGTAAGAATAATGCAATAATATAGAGTAACATTGACAGGGGCTATTTTCCCTACATAATGCTTAGTTATACGGTTAGTAAGTACATTTAGCTGTCAATATTTCTGTACTTTTACTAAAATCTTATCTTATCTCATCCATATTAATGTATATATTACTTATATGTTTATTTCATTGTCTATTAATTAAACATTTTTCTTTATTTTAGAAGAAGGAAACGTAATTAAAAAATCAAGTCAGAAGCAAAATAAAGGAAAGGAGTAGAGGTAATTTATTTTGAAGTACTTCCGGGTCACTGTGACCTTTCTACAAATCGGTTGCTGTTTCCGCCATCCTTCTCTCTCCCCTCTGCTTCCAGGACAGGTTCAACAGGACACAAACATGCTGTCATTACGCGTTGCAGCGGCCCTTGCCCGCACTTTACCTCGGCGGGCTGGATTTGTAAGTAACTCCAACTTCTTTGTGTTTCGATTTGTAGCGACTACCTTCAGAAAAAAACCCCGACTTTATTTAAATAGAAAACCATGGCGGTGTTGTGCATGCACACGTCTTTGCACTGGAGGACACCGGGCCCTTCACATTGATAGTTCCCATGTAGCTGTAGCTTGTAGCTGACGGACAGCAACAAGCCGCCCTCAAGATAGTACAGCACATTATTAAGTGTGACTAGACGATATAATTAGTCTGTGAGCTATGTGTTAGGGTGTAAATGCACTGTCATTGGATATGATTAAGCTAACGTGCAGTGATGACACAATTAATTTGGTATTGAAGGTCAGGTTTGTGTGACTTCGCATGCTAGCTTTCTCTGCAGATTTACAAGGCTATGCTTTGCATAGTTGTTTATGTATATGGCTGCCATCAGGCTGGATATTATACTGTTCTGGCTAATAACTATTATTGGTGAGAACTGCCATGTGACTGCGGACTGCATGACCTGGGGCCCTTCTCTAGTTTTTTTTAATTTTTTTTTAATATTTTGGAAGAAGACCCAAGTCATGTTTTTAGAAATAGGAACGTCCTAAAATAGATTTGAGTTACTATTAGTAATTTACTATTGTAATGTGAGTGGACATGGCTCATATCAACTGTATATGTGGGTTAGTCCCAGTATGTGCCTCTCATGTACTAGCATTATATGAGAGTCACAGAGCTAAGCATATCCGTTTCTGTTAAATAAATACTGGCTGATGCTATTTTTGTTTAGAATAGAAAACAGTCACAACGTAGGTGGAAAATGGAACAAACAGAACATTTTTGCATCCAGATTGTTGGAAGAGTCTGAGGATTTCGGAAATACCTTCCTAACAGTTTTCAAAAATTGTATCTATCTTTCAGTAAACTGGAGGCTTCCCTCTATAATTAGTTTTAACTCTGTGTACCTAATCAATTAGGGAACTGATTTAATATAAAGTTTGACTGATTTGAAATAAGTCATTAAATAGAAACGGCTGCACTTATTTGGTCTGGATAAAATAAATGTCTTCACTGGTTCCCATTATGTTAAAGGTTTCAAAGAACGTTGCTGCAGTATGTGTCGGAGCCAAGAATTTGCACACTGCACATCCATGGCTGCAGAAAACAGGTTGGTGTTTGCTCAAACCTGTATTTCCAAATTTCTTTATTTGTGGACCATTTCTTAATAAACACTTTACATAAATTTAAGGCACAGCAGAGGTGTCGTCCATTCTGGAGGAGAAGATCATGGGAGCTGACACCAGTGCAGACCTGGAGGAGACTGGCCGCGTGCTGTCTATTGGCGACGGTATTGCCAGAGTGTACGGTCTTAGGAACGTACAGGCTGAGGAGATGGTGGAGTTCTCCTCTGGTCTGAAGGTAAGACTGATGATGGAACTTGTAGACAACGGCATTTTTTTCAAATGTAGCACAAATGGCAACACACTCTACTTTCTCAGAAACTGCTGTCAATGGAGAAAAGCCATTGCCACTGCTACACCAATATAAGTCACTGGGTGTTTTATGTAGTGCCCGTGTGTAAATATACTGTATAACAGACTTGCCAGAATGGAGTGGTAGTAACTGTTGTTTCTTCCCTCCAGGGCATGTCTCTGAACTTGGAGCCAGACAATGTTGGTGTAGTGGTGTTTGGTAACGACAAGCTGATCAAGGAAGGCGACATTGTCAAGAGAACAGGTGCCATTGTAGACGTGCCTGTTGGTGAAGAGCTCCTGGGCCGCGTCGTCGATGCCCTGGGGAATGCCATCGATGGGAAGGTAAATGACGATGATTGCATATTATAATAATAATAATAATAATAATAATAATAATAATAATAATAATAATAATAATAAACTATTACTTTAGCACAATCCATATGGAAAATAAAATGAAAGCATATAATCATGACATTTACAATGAAACAACAATGGATGAATATAATGGAATAGAGTTAAACGCAAAAAAAGACAAGATAGTATAAAAAAACTGATGGGTAACACTTGAGGAGACTGACGGACCAAAAGCCGTCTTCCCATGTCTTTTAGTTCTGACAACAAGCTTGAGGGACCTTGCAGGACATATTTCTTAGCCACATCGGACAGATGGTGAAAAGCTATTCACTATTTAAAAAAACATTTATTTATGTTTTGTAACAGAAGTAATGTGGGCTTTCTGAGACACACCATACACGCAAACAAGCTGCTGATAGAACTATAGTCATTTGGACATATAGAGTAATACTCATTTTCATAAATTTCTCCTCTTGGTTTAACAATTAGAGGGTGTTTTACAGTGTTTTGCCTTTTTTGATTTTCATAGTTTATCAACCAAATTAGTGAAATTAGCCCATAGCACCCCTGATCCTTTTTGTTCCACAATTTTCCTCACAGGGCCCCCTTGGCTCCAGCACCCGCAGGCGCGTGGGTCTGAAGGCCCCGGGAATCATCCCCCGTATCTCCGTCAGGGAGCCAATGCAGACTGGCATCAAAGCCGTGGACAGTTTGGTCCCCATCGGTCGTGGACAGCGTGAGCTCATCATTGGAGACAGGCAGACTGGGTAAGAGGATTCTGCTCAAAGTGAATAGTTTAGCACACAGCAGCGTTTGATGTTATTCCTAGTGCTTTTTTTGAAATGCTGTTACAGCAGTGGATGTGCTAATGCTGACAAGAGGTGGGACATATGATCAGTATTGCAATATACCATGATAAAACTTTAATATGATTAATAAGTGCATGTCAGATTATAGGAAAAAAATGTTATGGGGCTTATTGCTTAATATTTCATTGCAGTTGTTTCTGTGGTTATGTGTTTTATTTAAAGCTTTCAAATGCACTTTGAGGTGATGTAGTGATTATTTTTAACAAATTAAACCTGGAGAATATTGGGGGGCCCCAAAACACAATTTAAAGATTCACTTGTGTCAAACGTGGATCTGTTTGTCAGTGTATCCGCAGCGCTTAGTCTCTAAATTCACATTGCAGCAAAACCGCAATTGCCATCGACACGATCATCAACCAGAAGCGCTTCAATGAAGGAACTGAGGAGAAGAAGAAGCTGTATTGCATCTACGTCGCCATCGGCCAGAAGAGATCCACTGTTGCTCAGCTGGTGAAGAGGCTGACCGATGCCGACGCCATGAAGTACACCATTGTGGTGTCTGCTACTGCCTCCGATGCCGCTCCGCTGCAGTACCTGGCTCCCTACTCTGGCTGCTCCATGGGAGAGTACTTCAGAGACAACGGCAAGCACGCCCTGATCATCTACGATGATCTGTCCAAGCAGGTGAGTTTCATTCAATCAGTTTGTTGGAGGGGATTTAAACACGGAGAAAACAAGTTGACATAAATCATTTTTATTAATAATAATAATAATTAACCCGACCTCGTGTTGTTTTTCCACAGGCCGTTGCCTACCGTCAGATGTCGCTGCTGCTGCGTCGTCCCCCCGGCCGCGAGGCTTACCCAGGAGACGTCTTCTACCTGCATTCCCGTCTGCTGGAGAGAGCTGCCAAGATGAACGACAACTTTGGCGGCGGCTCTCTCACAGCCCTTCCCGTTATCGAGACACAGGCTGGTGACGTGTCGGCCTACATTCCAACCAATGTCATCTCCATCACAGACGGACAGGTGAGCGAGCGACTCGTTGACTCGCTTCATCCCGGTTTGAAATCCTGAACCAGTTACTAAATGCAGTTCTCACGCGCACAGATCTTCTTGGAGACGGAGCTGTTCTACAAGGGTATCCGTCCGGCCATCAACGTTGGTCTGTCCGTGTCTCGTGTCGGCTCTGCTGCCCAGACCAGGGCCATGAAGCAGGTTAGCCTTCTTCGTAATCGTCTCATCTCCCTGGTTTTATCAAAATGAATGTGTTTTTGATTCTGACTTATTGATTGCTCTCCATCACCAGGTGGCTGGTACCATGAAGCTGGAGCTGGCCCAGTACCGTGAGGTGGCAGCCTTCGCTCAGTTTGGTTCTGATTTGGACGCTGCCACTCAGCAGCTGCTGAACCGTGGTGTCCGTCTGACCGAGCTCCTTAAACAGGGACAGTACTGTGAGTATTTATATTTAGTATTCCCTTTAGCAGACATCTCTTTCAGAAAATGTATCCATTCTACAGTTGTTTACTACTACTTATGTGTTCATCTTCCAGCTCCAATGGCTATTGAAGAACAGGTAACAGTCATTTATGCTGGTGTGAGGGGACACCTGGACAAAATGGAACCTAGCAAGATCACCAGGTTTGAGAAGGCGTTCCTGCAGCACGTCCTGAGCCAGCACCAAGACCTGCTGGCAGCTATTAGGTAAGTTAAAGGGCTTCTGTGCAACAGCATAAAGACTTTTGCATTGTAATCAATATTCTGTATGTATTTTGTAACCAATCTCTTCTTGATTGCAGGGCTGATGGTCAAATCTCTGAGGCATCTGATGCTAAGCTCAAGCAAACCGTGTTAAATTTCCTCTCCAGCTTCGAGTAGAGTGCTGCTTCTTGGTGTGGTTGTTTTTCGTGTTTGCATCATAGTGCAGCGTCAGTTATACTTTCTATGAACTTTAAATCAAATACAGGACGCACTTGATCTTTAATGTACAGATATCTCTCAACGGAGAATAAAGTATTCCAACTAGTTGACTTGATCGTCTCTCTTTGTTGTCTGGAGCACTGTTGTTGGGTCACTTTCTGTTTCCATATGCTGTACCTTGATGGTATAACTAATTATATTCTCACAACAATCAGCAGTTTCTGTAACAAAACAGTTAAAATAGTGAAACCAATGCTGATATGATGTACAGCCACACCTCTAAACTACTTGTTGCTTAAAACCGTGCCTCTCATTTGTCGTGCAGAACAATTAAGAAGCAGGTTATGGTTGCTGTGTCTTCCCAGGCTTTAAAAGTCATTCAAATAATCAATCGCATTGAAAACCAGAAAAGGCAAATGGGACTTTAATGTCTAATAGACCCTCTTCCTTTACCATTCCATTACCGTGATTAAAGAGTTATTGTATGAAACCGTCCTTGAAACTTCAGCTGACCTTTTTATTTTGTCCAGAAACAGTAGAAGAAACTAGTGAGGATCTCACTGGGGCTTTACCAATTGATTTACATAACTGAATGGAAATGTATGGAATGGGTGCAATGCTACAACATGACTTAGAGATGATTAACATTGTTGTGTCCTAATACTTGGTTACATTTGTGAGAGAGGAAGAGCAGGCAGGCCGCCACTTGTTAATTAACAGGAACAATGTGATGGTGGCACTCTTACAAGCAATTCAACTGAAAGAACCGGACACCTTTTTTATAAATGTTCTAAATATTTATTGCAGCTCCATTCTTTTGGAGGTTGCTGTAGTTTCTTGTTTTATGGCCCAATACTTTTCTGAAGTTCTACTTTGAGTTTCTTGGTCAATAAATCAAAGGAACTATTTCAATTGGATGTTAAAAATGTCTGCATTGCACTGTGCAAGATTAATTAGATGAAGCCTATTTTTGCTCTATTCTATATCCGGCTGGAGCCACTGCAAACTGGAACCATCGAGCATTAAATCGTGTCATCTCTCCTAATATCAATGTGTAAAAGCCGACGTGTCTATTCAAACAGGGTACAACTGTAATGCAAAGGGCCAAATCCACAACCACACTACAGTGCCCTCTACTGGTGGAGTTGCAGATGTCAATCAAAACTATTAGAGATTCAATTCATTTAAAAACATGTTTGATGGTAAAGGCCAGTGCCAACAGGTGGGTTAAAAATAAAAAGTATTGTCTGAACACCATAAAAGTCCCTAATGTTCACTACTTTGTCTGCAAATGTCAGTATCCTTGTGTGACAGTGTAAAGGATTTAACTGGAAAGATTAAATAAAAGTAATCAAGCATCTAACACAATTTTTTATAATCTTTATTGGTCAGAGTGAATCAAATCATTTCAAACAATAGCAGTGAATACAAATGTTAAAGTGAATGTTTATGAAGTCCAGAGCTGGCTGAACAGCCCAGTTAATATGGAATAGTGACTTAACTTTAATAAGTGAAGAAGTGCATATTAAATATTTCACACAAAATTAAGTGACGGTGCAGAGAAAGTATTTCACAATTTGAACAAATCCAGTGGCGGAGTGCATTCTTCATCAACAAAATGATGTCAGTTTAAACTAGTGTAAAGTCATAGTGATTATTAGTGAGACAAACGAAATAAATGAACTACTGACGCATCTTTCCCAAAATAAAAACATGCATATGTTATTTAAATTAAATAAATAAGTAATAACAAATAAATAAACATTAAAACTACTAATCCCACTGACAGCTGGGACGGTTTACACCCAGTACTGTTTAGTGTGCATTGCAGGTCTGTGGTGTTTATGTCTGGGGACATTATTCTGTTTGACATAGCAGGGGTCATAATAATCCCACTCCAAGGCTGAAGCCAGAACCCCGTTGGACAGACTGTCACTGTCTGCTGACAGAATCCGCAGGGAGACACCTGAAAATAAATCGTGCATGTTTCAGAACTTATGTTCAAAACATCCAGTGCCCTAACAACAAATGATGGTGAAGTATGTGGACATTACTTCCCTACGAAGAAGCAGACTGGAAGTAGTAACAGTTGCCTCCTTTACCATTAAATGATACTATTATAATGATTTCGATATTTATTGCATACATTACTTTAAATCCGTGCTCACCTTGTTATCCACAAACTAATATATTACTCATAACTTGTTTTTTTATTTAAAAAGAAATGTTTTCTTCCTCTGAAGCCATCATTTCCTTAACAACTCTCTTTGACTTTTGCATTAAACCAGCAAAACTGCTCCCTACAAGATTTAACTCAGCCAATTTATGACCCTCTCTGGTGAGATTCTGTCTTCTTGTGTTTGCCAGTTTGATGCAGCAGTAACGTTAGTTATTAATGACAGACATATTGATTCCAGTACAGCTGAAGGAGACCGAAGCGTACCTGCACTTGCACCAAAGTCGCTGTCCAGTCCAGGGCCCACTGCAGACGCGTTCAGGCAGGACGTCTCTGAAGGCGGGTTGGTGTACTCGCACTCCATGTCTAATTTGTCAAATACGAGCACTGCAACGCCCGGGTTCACGTCTGTCATCATCTCGTAAGTACTGCTCCGACGAATGTGACCCAAATGTTCTCTCTCCTGCTGTGAACAAAGGAAAACATACAGACATTTTGAGTTAGGAATACCTTATTACTTCATGCTGGAGGTTGGATCATGGGTGAACATTCCAGTTTTGTTATTTTTAAAGTAATAATCTGGGTGTAGGACTATTTGTAAGGAATAAGCCAAGTGAGCAGGGTGGGGTGGTTAGTGTAAGCAGTGACAGCCAGCACGGGAACAGGCACAGAAGAGAGCTTCACCTACGCAAAACACAAACTTCAAAAAAAGGCTTATTGAACACGCTGACAGACGTGTGATCAAAGAAGACTGCAGTGCCTCAACCGCAAGGAGAGCTTTTGTACCAAAGATGAGACAGACAGGGAGCTACGGCGATGTACTAGTATATCGGAAAGTAATTACAAGAAATGTGTGTTAAAAATATGACTGATGCTTGGAAACTACACCTAAAGCAAGAAGTAACTGATTCAAATCAAAACCAACAGCAACAACAAAAAAACGGAAGAGAAGGAGGACATTAAAGATTTAAATACATTTTTATATTTTACAGCACTAAGCTGAAGTATTTATATTTGTGTTGACAAACAAATATGTATATATGCAGGTCAAGATCAACATGTTTATTCTTGCTTCAGTATTTAAAAATACCATAAAAGATGATTGGATCAAAAACCTGGCAATGTGGGCAAGTGCCCCGGGCCCCCAGACCTCCAGGGGCCCTCAAAGGTTAGTTTGGTAATATGGGAATATACAATAAACTAAAGCAAATACCAGGCGACATAATGAGGGCCTAAAGGTGGGTCCTGCTTTATCAGCTGATCTTGAGGCCTCGTGTCAAAGTCTAGTTAAAAGACCTTCACTATTTTACCTCGTACATGGTGCATTTATTTGAACTTGCCCCAAGTAGGTTAATCAGGCCAAGCTGTTAGTTACTAGAATTTGAACCTGCATGTATTGGCGTGGTTGGCCTAAAGCATTATCAAACACTGAATAATTAAGTTAATCTCCACAGCTAAAATATCTCCACAATGGTCCTTGACTTGAGTTATTGACACTCACCGTTGGAGAGTTTGGCGGAACAAGGTTCACTCTGGTTTCAGCCTCTGAATCACTGGACTGCGGTAAAACCGGGGCGCTTTTACACCAGCCGTACGTCCGTGATCCGAAAGGCAGGTGGGGTCTTAAGGGGGATCCAGTCGCTGAGGAGGCGGCCTGGATGGTGCTCGGCGCCCTCAGGGACCCTGAGCCGGTGGCACCATCTGGCCTCAGGAGCCGGAGCCTGTGGTCCACCCCGGCCCTCTCCCTGGAAGAAGCCCTGGAAGAGGTGACGGGATGAGGCAGGACAGGCTCCGACAGAGACATATAAGCTCTCCTCCCGTCGTGCAGCGGGGGAAACGCCACGTCCGATACTCGTCTGACTCTCTGCAGGGTGGACTGCAAAAGCATCTCCTCTGTGTCCTCTCGCGTCTGTCTGTTGTTCTTCTTTGACAGGATCATTAACTTGTAACCCAGGAACAGGCAGTTCAGCAGAAGCAGAATGACCACACAGGGTATGAGCAAAAGGACGACTAAAGTCAGGTTTGTCACAGGGTAACCTTCAGTCAGATCTGGTGGTGCGGTCTGACTTATTTGAGACATTTCATTCCAGAGGACATAAATGGTGAATTTTGGAGAATTGCTGATCTCAATTGAGATTTCACGTTGTCTCTGAATGCGCAGGTGGTTTGGTGTGTCAATCAATGTGGACTACTTTGTGTTTGGAAGCATTTTTGATCCGGCTGCAACATGCCGGCCTGCTTCTCAAATGTAAACAGTCTGCAAATGTGAGTGGTATCTTTTATCCCCCTTGTCTTCATCATAGTAGACCGTGTTAACAGAGCAAAGGCTTGACGCGAGACGACCATGCGACGCGCACTCAGTTGGAAGCCACGTAGATTTACAGATCAACAGGTGTGTCCCATCACGTGCAGGATGTGTCGCGCTGCCGTGGCAACCACTCGCCGCTAGGTGGCAGCAGGTGGCCAACCTCCTTCGTCACTGCATCTGCAGTTCTGCAGTGATGCTCTTCTTGCTTCCTCTGGATTGTCATTTTCTGGTACTGCAGTACCTGACACAGCGGTGGAAGAAGTTTTCAGATCATTCACTTAAGTAAAAGTATGTAAGTACATGTTAGCAAAATTTATTTAAAGTATCAAAAGTTAAAATACTCTTTCTGCAGGAAAATGCTTCCAGAGAGTCTTTTACCATTTACCAGTTTTTGCATTAAGATAACTTCTGCATTAATGTGCATGTTGCATTTTATTACTGTAGATGTTTTAAGGTTGCGCTAATTTTAACTGCATTATTTACTGGGAGTTTAATCTACAGCAATGCATCATAGTCTCTGCATTTTCCAGTGAATGCATTTATTTAAAATATAGCTCATCTTAAGATGTAGGAGGATTTTCTCAACCCTTTAAAGGATCACTTGCACATTCAAAATCACCACATTTGGAGATATGTGTTTTTCACTGGACAGGAAGGGTATCTGAAAAGTAACTATTAACTAAAGCTGTCATGTAGTGGAGTAAAAAGTACAACATTTGTCTCTGAATTGTAGCGGAGTAGAAGTACAAAGTTGCGTGAAATGGAAATACTCAAGTAAAGAACAAATACCTTGAATTTTTACTTGAGTAAATGTAAATGTTTTACATTCCACCGCTGGTCTGATAGTTTGATGAGGACTGTTGTAGTCCATGTATATGAGTAAAAATACATGTTTATCACAAAGAACAGTGCAGAACAGAAGTTAATTTCTGAATTTTTCTTTATTTTTCATGCTTTCAAACATGTCTCTATCAGGTAATAATATTTCAACATTGCAGAATATATATGTATATAAACATGTCTAATAATTCAATAGAACATTTGACAGATGAATCTCTCTTAGAGACAATGTTTTTGCATTTTGTACACAAAGTAGATCTTTGTACACAAGTACATTTTGCTATTGTAATAAATCAATGCAAAAGATCAGTCATATGAACACCATATAACTATAACAAAGTTTTTTGTTTTTTTCTTCACACGTTTCTACCATTCAGTTTTAAGGAAGTCTATAAAGACTCGAATAGCACACTGGTATCCTGCCACAGGTTTGCAAGTATAACAGTACAGTTTACCTTTTCATTCAAGAGAAAGGCTATTGAGTCAATGGACGCCCTCAGATACCAAAGACCCCATTCATCACTTCTGAACTCCCAGCTCCGTGTAGCATCATAGTTGTTGTGCATCATGCCTCACACCTGCAGAAAGTAATCTCCTCGCTGAACTACAACTCACTTAAGCGCTGCTTGCCGTCTTCAAACACAATAAGAGGTTGTGATTGGTTGTGATACTAGCACCTTGGGCAAGGCTGTGTTTTGTGAATTGATAACAACACACACACACACACACGGTGGAGCTGTGTCACTAAGGTCATTAAATAAAGCAGGCTAGCACTGGGCCAGGCTGTGCTTGATGATCTCGCGGGACTGCGGTGGGATCCTGTCGGGGAAGAGCACCTGGAACTCCACCACCAAATCGCCTCGCTGGGATGGGCTCTTGGGCAGGGGCAGACCTTCGCCCCTCAGCCGCCGGACAGCACCTGGTTTAATAACATCGCTGCATGGCAGAGGCATCATCCGGTTGTCAAGTGTTGGGACGTTTACTGTGCAGCCACAGAGAGCCTGGAGGAGGGGGGGGAGGGGGAAAGGAAAGAAAGGTTAGCTCTGTAGACCAGTTATATTTAAAACAAGTTACATGAGGCTGTCTGAGTGGCATGACTGGGGTGAAGAACACTTGGAGCAAAAACAAAAAAATCAATTAAATGCTTGATTTTTAACAGCTTCAAGTTACATAATGGATACATATGGAGCGTCTGTCTTTCTTCTTTCAACGATTTTCTGTGTTATGCAACGAACCGGTGTTACAGATGTCATAATCGCTGCTCTATTTACTGGCTCTGTGTGGGCGTTAAGTGCTTTAGTGACTGAAGGGAGCCAAAGGAAGATGGAGGAGCTCTTTGAAATGCCAGTCTCTGTGACTGCTACCCTGCTAATCTGTGTGTGGGTTGGTGGAAGTGAGAGCCAGCGACACAGCGAGCCAGAAAAGCTGCCTGCCTTGTCGAGGCAGAAGAGTCTGCGGCACACATAGTAGCTGAGAGGGAGAGTCAAGTGCGATTCGTGGGGGCAATCAGTGCAGAGGCTAAATTTAGCTCCTGCTCTCCCTCACTCCGCAGGGGCTGATGAGGTAACGGAGGCGCTGGCAAACTGCTGCTGTTCTGTTGGTGGGGGTCTGTCAGCCCATTGTAAGCTGGGGCTCAGATGCCCATTACAGAACACTGGGTTCTGTCCTCTGAATGCAATCAAAGACATTATCCTCCCTGCTTTTTGGCAGAAATCGTACCTTCTGGCTTATGTTTTATTGATGCCTTACTCGATTTTCTTTGGTTTTTCAGAGAATGCATCATTCAGTGGTTATGTAAAGGACAAGAAGCGGTGGATGGATTTAGCCTTTCTCTGAGTAGGTGTAAGTGGTTGGCAAAATGACAGAGTAAATCTACTTATAGATCAGCCCCATGTTTCATAACAAATCATTCATTTTGGTTAAGACTGATGGCCTCTGTGGGAGTCAAACTCTTGACCCCGATAGACCTCTGAGCCTGATGTAAATGCACCAAACTCACCTCTTTGAGGGTGATGCTGGCCGTGTAGACGATGTTGGAGCCGTCTCTCTTGTACTGGGTGTGCTCCTTGTCCCTGAGAATGAAGGTGATGTCTGCAGGGGTGCTGTTGGGTGTCTCATCTCCCTCCCTGGGGAAGGTGATCTTGGTGCCCGCTCTCCAGCCTTTCTTCACCACCACATTTAGCACCTTGTCCTCAGATCGCAGGCTGCGGCCGTCTGGGTTGAGGCGGCTGCGGGCGATCTTGACGTGCTTCGTGCAGCCGTGCATTATCTCATCTAGGGTCACCAGCAGGTCGTGCACCACCTCCTCGCCCTGCAGCCGCCGCTGGCCTCTTCGCAGCCCGCCTTCGTAGCCGGTGAACCCGCCCACGTGGCTGAAGGGGAACCGTCTGAAGGGGTTGAAGAGGTCATCTTCACCATCAGCGTCGGAGCCAAAGAAGATGTCGAAGTGGTCAGAGCCATGGAAGAAGGAGGAGAAGGTGGCGTGGGGATCACCGTGGAAATTATTGCGAAAATTGTTGCCTTGTCCCGCCATTGACATTCCATTTTTAAGACCTTTAAACAAAGAAAAAACAGAAAGTTGAGTTAAATTCATTAAAATCTGAAGCTTTATCTGATTCTTCATTCTCATTGCAATACTGTTGCTGCATCTCTTTCCAGAAGGTTCACCAAACATCAGCTATTAAGAAGTTTCATTGCCTCTGAATAATTTATCAGCCTCACAGCTAGATGCTGCACGTGTTTAACTGGTTTAAGAGGAGTGGAGGTGTTTTAGTTATGATCCTCTGACTGCACATCAGTACTTAGCCTTGATGGTGACATGAATACTTAATGCACCAGCCTATGCTACAGTAATTAGCCAGATTGCAGTTACTATTTGAGCTATTTAACTCCTCTAAATGAAATCCCACAGTGTCAAAACTCCTTCACTCTCACCTTCTTCTCCAAACTGGTCATATATGCTTCTCTTCTTGGGGTCAGTCAGGATCTCGTAGGCCTCTGCGATCTCTTTGAACTTGTCCTCTGCATCAGCATCGCTATTCTTGTCTGGGTGATACTTGAGAGCCATCTTCCTGTAGGCCTTCTTGATCTCATCTTCGTTGGATTCAGGGGAGAGACCCAGGACTTTGTAGAAGTCCTTGCCAGTGGGTTTGATGGACAGGCAGGGCGTGTCCTGCTCAGACTTGGTGCCTTCCTGTGGAAACAAGAACAATCAACCATTAGAACATTTACTTGTCATATCTCCAATCATAAAAACCTGGTGAAAGAATTGATTCTTTTTGCATATTTGAAATCACACGTGATAGATGCTGCAAAAAGGCTGCTGATGAATAACTAATATGCATGTAAATTAAAACAATTCACCCTCTAGAATACAAAACAGGATGGATGATGTACCGGACATCCTCCACACCAACTGCTGCACAGTGTTTATTAATATGCAGAGAAATAAGCCCTCGGCAAAGACACCGTCTGGGAAAACACCCATATCTCTGTGCTGCTGTGCAACTGCATATCCGTGAGTTTTATAGGCTGATGCACAGCACAACGTGAGAGAAAGGGGGGGGGAAAGAAGATTTCCCCCAACGACCTAGATTCTCTGCAGTGATTGGCGAATCAGCGACTCTTTCATTTGAATGAATCCACAGCAACAGACATACAGAAAGATTCCGGTACATCAAATGTCACTGTTTAAAAGGGACTTTACTTATATAACATGCCTTGTATTTAACTTAAATATTATAGCAGCGTGTTCAATTTACTATCATTTGAATAACTGTTGATTTAATTCACGATTTAACAGCTTTTAAAAGACAAAAAGGTGAACAAAAAACTCTCAAAAATGTACTTACCGCTGACGAAGATGAGCCTGAGCTGTCCCCCCTGTGCATAACTCGCACTTTGCACTTGACATTGACATTTTTGTGCTTCATACCGAACTGGGTCCAGATGAGAACCATGGCGGCTGTTAGATGGTTTGCTTGTTGTAGCTGTGTTTTGAAAGGTGGTGCTACGTGTCGCTGTCCAGTCGCGCTGGTGCTGAACTCGCTCGGCTCCGTCGGGCTGTGTTCGTCCTGTCTGAGCTCTCCCCGGCTCTCCGTTAAATACCACCGCGGCGGCTCCGTTACTACACGCTCACCCACCCACGCAGCGTGACCGAGCTTTCCCCGGACACGCCCATTTCCTCACGCGCGGCAGGGGATGCCGGTGTCCTCACTCTGCTCGGCGGAGAGCCATTGGCGCTCCGGCGATGATCACGCGGATGTTGCTGCCTCCTTCTCCATCTCGAGGCTTGTTTCCGGAGTTCTCGAAGACAGAGCCGAGCAGACAGTCACGACACAGTACAGAGAGTCCTTTTTCTTTTTTTTCTTTTTTTTGCCACAGACGGAACAGAACGACCAGACATGCATAAGAAGTTCCTGCTGGCTGCCCAGACAGTTAGCTGATGGAGCTCACAATAACTTTCAAGCACATTTTGTACATTTGAACACGAGCCAACGCGTTTTTAAATATGAAGGCTGTGTAACTTTGCTGTGGGTGAGAGGATGCAGGGGACTGAACTGCTTGTTCCTTATTTTAGTGGGTTTTTTTTAGAATAGCTATTTTGAGGTGGAGTTTTAACTCGGATCCAAACGGTTCTGTTGATGGAGTTTCACAGAAAAGTCTAACAAGCTTTACAGAGGGTCATGTTAATTGAATGGCTCTCCTATCCATTAGATTGTGCAGGTGCAGGTTTATGTAAATGCACCCCCCCCCCCCCCAAATAAGCCACTTAATAACCAACAGCAAACAGCTGTGGAAGCAAAGGGCAGCTTCCAGTTATGTAAGGAGAGGTGTTAAAAACCTTGTGTTGTTTGGTAAGTGTTCAAATATCTTCCTCTTGTGAAAATTCAAGATATCACCTCCAAAGCATGTTGACTGAAAGATGCTAAATGCCTTGCCAGAACCAATAATTAACATTTTTTAGTATATAAAAATTATACTATATTATATGATATACTGTAAAACAAATATTGGTGTGTATGGGGGGTTTAACTTTAAATTTGACTTTTTAACCCTTGTGCTACCTTGTGGGTCATATTGACCCGGTGGCCCATTGTCTTGACCGAGTGTCTCCTCCAGAGGGTAGCACAAGGGTTAGAATGCAAGACCCTGCCCTGTTTTCAAACAATAATTTTCACATAGCCCAAATCACACATTTGGGGTGGAATTAGTGACTGTTGGCTAGTGAAAAAAATGGACACGCTCTTTAAAGAGATAGTTTATTCTGTACTAACTATAAAGATCTAGCTAGCAATTAGTTAGCAGAAGTACAGTATAGTTATAGTTAGATTATGGTCCTCTGCCATATGGCAAAAAGCACCTTTATGGTCCATGGTTCACACACAGGGCATTTTATGGACTTATAGTCTATTTTTCAGTAAATCTGGCAAGAAAAAGATTAAATAGAAAGAAGAAACCATCTGAAGACCATCTCCTGCTCTCCCAAAACAATCAGACAACTATCCCTTCAGCAAAAGAAAAAATACATAACCCTTCCCCCTAATCATTTCTCTACAGTCCCCAACCAAGAATCTACTTTGTAAAGATAAGAGAAGTAATTGGTCTATTAATGAGGGCTTGTGTGATAAAAACAATATCTCAGACCCACAAAATCTTGTTGAATTTAACTTCATCACCACATGAGGGTTGCTCTTTTGAATTCTGCTTTTACTATTTCTATTTAGAGATCGCACTACACATACTAGAGGATTACGACACACACAGAGTCGACTCTTCAGCCATGGATATGGAAATCAGTGTCACGGGGAGCGTACATACATGGCAGTGCTTCCTCCTCTGTAATGCTTCATACATCCAATGGGGGCTGGAGTTTCCTGGGGATTCTCTTTTCGTCTTACAGGAAACGACAGACAAATTTGGTATGAACATGTTGAGCCCGGAGCGTCATGTACCAGATAGCACCTCTTACATAGTATTCACAGATTGAGCAGGATAGAGTGAATCAGAGCAGCCTCTTACACTGCGCCGATTCTTCACGCCCACGGGAACAGGCTGACTGTGTGTTTGGCCTGTTTTTCACACATTCACGCTGTCGCTCTCGCACAAACACATACACAGTTGGCTGTCAGTCTGAGAGATAATAATGCTAATTAAAGTACCAAGCTGCACCGACACCGTTATTGTTAGGCGGACAGGAGGCGGACACATTACATGCAGCCCAGTGTTCTTGTGGTGTTGTTTGGTGTTCTCACATGCTCAGTAGTACATGCACTGAACCGCTACTATCTCTGCTTGTATTTGTGACCCCGGTTTTACAGGATTTAAAAAAATCAATGATTTTTTTGTTTTATAACTTAAAAAAAGCGTCAGTAGAATACTCCCTTTTTGTCTGCTTCAAGACATTGTGAAAGCTATTTAGCTTACCTAAAAATATCTATGCCCATATATCCAACCGATTTAGTAGCCTTAAAGAAACAGAAATAAGTAATTAAATAAAAAGCAGAATTGCCCACAGAAAGACTACCAGGGCTGCATCCATGATTTTAGGAATACCGCAGTCACGAGTCCGGGTTCCCCCAGACATCCTCCACATTTACTCATCTGTCAGTTGGTCTGCCATTTAGTTCCAGACTGAAAATAGCTCAACAACTATTGGATCGATTACTGTAAAATATATAACTTTGAAGTTTGTTACAGACATTTTTTGTTCGCCCCAGGATGAGTTGTAATAACTTCAGTGATGCCCTGGTTTTTCCTCTAGCGCCATCATCAGGTTCACATTCTAATTTAATTTAAAAATAAATCGACTTCAGTTGTACTTAGCCGTTTAGCTCTTGGCTACACAATACGATGAATGAGGGGGGTGCCCCTGTGGTTTATGGGTACAATGAACTGCAACATCCCCAGTTTGAAACAAAGAATAAGAGGTGCACTCTCCTATACACCTAGAACCACAAATCTTATTTGATGGAGTAACACCCACCATTACAATGGACCTTACTTCAGCTGTTCTTGTGTCCTTTATGCTGTTATCTTCCTTCTGTTGACACAGAATTGTTAACTACAGTTATAAAATACTTTGCCCTACACTGTTATTTAAGATGTGCTATTCTTAACTGACAGACAGTTGGGGTAGACAAACAGCCAGTACAGAGACACAAGCACATAGTTTGATGTTTTTTGAATCTGTGTATTATGCAGGTGTACGTGACTGTGTGGTGAGTTTTCATCCTTCGCAGGTTCAGCTAGTTCAGTTTATGTCTTGTGGGAGCAGTCGGTGCTGCCTGCAGGGGATTTGGGAAGGTGAATCACTCCGCTGTGAGCACACAACACTGACACAAGGGAAGTGACACCAACCCCATCTCACGTCGTCCCACTGCCAACACTTATCGTGTCCTTCAAAGGTTGCTGGATGAATCAACGCTGTGTAAAAGGCCACAAAAAAATCCACTGACTAAGGTCACTTTTACCTACAGGCTGCAGCGCATGAGAGAAAATACTAACTGGCAGCATGGAGGAAAGTTTCCTTCTGTAATGCCTTTAGAATTTTAAGTAGAGACGTGTTTGATTTGAGTAGGTATTTGGGCAGGGCAGAGAGAATAGAAAAATTGCATTTTAGACATTCAAGAAAAGAAAAACATTCATAACAAGTCATATTTTATCACCAGGCAAGAAAATGAGATGTTCTCATTTTCTGCGACTCCCCCTTCCCTTGTCTCGCACCTTCTCCCCCAATGTACCACAGCTCCCACACGTCTGGGAGTGTGACTGTCTCTTATGTAGCACTGGCTAAACTGAAGCCATGCGCCAGATATATAGACAGGCAGATGGCAATACAGACACACAAGGATTTACTCATAAATGTAAATATAAATGCAGACAGAGACCCAGACAGAGCTCTGTTTGTTTATCAGGTGACATCTTGGGAGCTGTTTTTCACAGAGATCAAAATCTTCTTGCTTGAGGGAAAAAAGATAAGCTGTCCTCAGAAGAAGAGATGAAGACAGAAGACAGATTAATGGCAGAAAGGAGATTTGGAGGAAAGGTGGAGAAGAAAAAAAGGGTTTATAAAAACGTCAAATTGACAGAGAGGCAAAACAAGAAACCAAAAGAGAGGTAAAAGAGAAACAACAGGAGAAAACAATGGGACAGATTGGAGTACAGAAGGCAGTGATGGTTTATGCCTGGCAGAGAGGAGGGTGTTTTAGCTGGGGGAGCTCTTTATGAAACCTCCCCTACCGCTCACGGTCTGCGCTGATGAAACACTACTGCATTTTAAATCAACTCACAGCAACCACTACAATAATGCTGTTGAGACAAGGAAAGACAGTTTATTGTTAATATTTTCTTTGTATGCAATAACGTGTATTATTGCAACAAAGTTTGTATCCATCATCGTATTAAGTCTTATTAGATTTGCATGCAGAAACGGTGGTTTTTATCTTTCCTTGGAAAGTGCTGCCCTCTTCTGTGTAGAAGAGCTATATTGCATAAGAAAATATCTCCTATTTAGAAAAACATAACTCACTGAAATGCCAGCCATTTTATATAACAAATACTGTTATGCAAGAGAGGAAATACCAAAACGGTATATAACTTTACTATTGCTATATTTTCAACAATTTCAGTATAACTCAAACAGATTCACTGCAGCCCCTCTCCACCACCAACCGGACATTTGGCCCTCCGTGCTCCTTCACTGGGGCCTCTTCTTGGCTGCTGCTTTGCTGAATGGGCTGAGTTTTCTCTGAGGCCTTTAATTGTCTCTGGTAGCGCCAGTTTTCCTCGGGGTAGGAGACCACAGACAGAGGCAGTCTGCAGATGGCTGGAATCTCAGAGGAAATGAGGAGGAAGATGAGAGTGGACAGGCAGAAAGGCCACGTGCAGGCTGGTAATGCAAGCTGAAGGGGGGATGTCATAGGAGAGGAGCAACAAGAAATGAGAGACATCTGGGTGTTCAGATGACGTTTATTGAGTTTGACTGGGGAAGAAAGTTCCTTACTTACCATAGACATCAGTTTTGACATCGCTGCAGTCATGTATGCACAGAACAGGGCTGGACAGAAACATATTTTTACATTTTTAATAAAAAACATTTTATGTGCATCAACCTGAATAATAGTGATCATGCTGTTCGTCGAGCTTACCACATATTAGAGCCAGTAGATGGGTTTGCCATGTTATGACATAGAAGACGCCTCCAATGGCAATGCAGGATAGAGCACTGTTATATCCCCACAGCCCTGAGTAAATGTCCTCATGAGGAGCTGCCAGAGCAAGTCCTGCACCACACATCAGAGAAGAGCTCAATATACCCATGCAATTAATTATTAAATAACAAACAACTGCACAAATGTCAGATTTGAAATCTGAATCAACAAACTCAGGCTATACAGCGTTATTTGAGAAAACACGCCATGGTTCGTTCACCAAAATGCCATGGTGCCCTTTGAAGAGCCAAAGCTCCCGCTGTTGCTTCAGCAGACATTATGTGTATTTCTATGCAAATGGGAGGGTCTTTTTACCAGACAGCATGCCAGCGGCAGAGCCCAACATGGCATGAAAACAGATAGTTGGTGAGGAAAGCAGCAGGGCCAGAAGGATGAGGCCTCCTGACCAAGGACTGTCGCAGCCATACACCTGGCCAACACCAACTGGCACCGACAGGAATAGCTGCAAATGGAAAGCTTCCATTTTAAAGAATTAGCACTGTTTATTAATTAAGATTACATTATGCAATATAGCCACTATAATGAATTATTCATTCCTGTTATACCTGAGAGATATTGAGTCTTTCGATGGAGTCATTAGAAGGGCGCAGATGGTAATTTGGCTGGAAATCCATCTGAAAATGCAGAAAAAGTAGGTTAAACGTTAATTTGCATCAGAGCACTGTGCGTGTGCGTCCTGTATAGCAGGGCTGTACTGTACCTCTGGAAAGTAGGGGTGGTGGGCTCCTGTTGCTGCAACATGTATACACATCAAAATATTAAAGGGCAGGGTGAATATTGGGACATCCCACTTGCTGGCAACTGAAGACAAAGAACTGGAGACCACCGAGCTGCGAACAGAAGCAGGAAATGGTTACTTACCCAGCGTTACTTCAAAGGCCAAACATTACACTGGCCAACTTTTGTGAGATTGTTAATTGACATATTATCATTACGTCAGTTAGTCTGCATCCTCTGCAACATACTGTTTGAAAATATGAATAGTAAAGCATGAATCTAACTTCTGTCTTGCTTGTCCAATTATGTAAGCCAAATGGAAAAACCCTTTTACAGAATTCTAGTTTTAAAATGAGTCAACTAGAGACGGGGTTGTTAGATTAATTATCCAGCTGATAAAATCTGCGAGACAGTAGCCACTGGCAAAACTGACACAACAGGGGTCAGGGTTTAGCAAATGGTCAATTAGGAATATTACTGACCTTTTAGACAGATTGACAGGCGGGTAGCAACAGTAACTAAGAGGGGCGGGGCTTAACGAAGAGTCACATCTTTTAGAATACAGAAACAAGTCACCTTTGGTGAGTTTGAATATTGTTCCTGGCGTTCACTGCATGCTGTTGTCTTTGTCTCTTTCCAGTTAATAGTATGCAGTTACCAAGTGTGTGCAGGCAATTGAATCACAAGAATCTGAAGGTAACCCTTACCACAACATGGACATGAACACATTTGGCAATAACAGCCACCAGTACCAGCTTCCTTTGGCCGAGAAAATAGCCATTAGCATGCCGACCAAGGTTCCATTGTAGCCATATAAACCCGCTGATATGGCTTCCCTGAGGTTAATGTGACAGATGTAGCCAACATAAGTGCAAAACACGATCAAATGAGAAACACAGTGTGAAAATAGCACAGTGTGAAAGCTAAAGCAAGTGTAGCCCCAGGGAATATAAGTGAAAGAGACAGCAATAATGGCTTCATGGTAGGAGCAAAATGGTTTGTTTCTTCTACACTGAAGTCAAATAAGGCTAAGGAGACGTCGTCTGACCTGTTTTGTCCGAGCAAGACGGCAGACACAGTGGATATGAGGGTACCCAGGAGAGCATTCAGAGCCCACCAAGGGTTCTGTAGGAAGAGGCTGGCCGTGATGAGGAGTCCGCTGAGAGGGTTATTAACAAACATGACCTGGGCCACCCCTCGGAAAATCCAGTCCAGCAGTCGGATTGCCACAGCCTGTCCTGCCACAGATGGTTAGTGAACTGTCATCCTCTACATTACAAAAAACAGGCTGAAATGTCAAACTGAAACAATCCGAAATGATATAAGATTAGACAGATCATCGCCTACTTTTCACCCAGTCTCCACAGAGACGCATGTCCCCGGTGAAAAGCCCAGCAGCTCTGGAGAGAGAGAAGCGAGCTGGAGCTTCTTCGTGTGAAGGCTGGTTGTTGTTGTCCATACTTCCTGTCATTAGAGTTTATCACAGATAAACAAATATAAGGCTTTCAGTAAACAACTAATATCCTATAACTGATTCCATCAGCTTCCTAATTTTACTCATGCACTCTTTGTGGATATACTGTATATTTGGTCGCAGTATCTCAACAACTACTGGATGGATTGCCATTAAATGTGGTACCGCTCTCTGTTTGATGCTCAAAGTTAAGTTACAAAGCCTCCCGTCGCCCAGTCTATATGATATTATTCAAACGTGCACACGTTCATTGGTGTTTCTGTTAAACTCATTATTTAGACCCAGATATTAGCAGATATTGTCATCCACTCTTCCCCTGCTACTCCCAAATTACAGACAAGTCGATGCCTCCCTGCACACAAACTAAATCAGTGTGAACATGATTCCCTTTGCTCCCGGAGGTGGAAACAACTCCAACAGAGAAGCGTGAGCCAAAATCTAAACCTCACTGCCAGTTTGCCGCATCGTTTTGTATTCTTTTTATTTTGATATCCTTTTGAAGGAGTGATCAAAGCAGATTTCCCGAAGAGCTTCCCACTGTTACCGTCAACATCCCCAGTCACAGTTCTCGGCATGAAAGCCCGGGTGTGTTTATGTTGTTCAGTGAGCAGTGAACCTCTTGATCTCTCAGCTCTGTCAGTAGCCTCCTTTCTTCTGTGCTACAATACTTCTTAAGAATAAAAAGACAATATGGAAGCAGCTGAACACAACTCTGCAGTGAAAAACAATCTCTTATAAACTGTGTCCAGAGGTTGTTCAGACCATGATATGGTTATCTTCAAACCATCATATTTTCATGGCTTTGCAAATCTTGATTTCTTGGTTGTTGTTTTGTTTCGTGTTGCTCCTTTGTTTGAGCATTTTGGCCCTTGGGAGATGCTTTTTCTTTTCCTCACAGCACTGCAGATTGCTGCCGTGGCTGTCAAAATGTGGTCACAGTCATTCACTGTTGAATACCAGGTGCAGGCTCGGTGATTAATTCGTGTTGGGATAAAAATATCTTGTTGAGTGGTGGCAGCACCTCGTATAATTATCTGCTTTTATGCAATCAAAGTGTTATGCCCTGGCATGACTTTTTGTGTTTCCTGATTTATTTTGAAACTTTCTGTGTCTTTTATCTCAGTTTCCCATCTTTTATTGATTTCACCTGTGTCTTGCAGACTGTTGAGGCTCCAGCAGGTCAAAAGTTTATTAAATGCAAAACCAAAAAGAACTTACAGGGCGACAACATGGACACAGGATGAGTGAACAGTGACCAGACAGAGGACAAATCGGAGGGACTGGTGTATATATAGGAGCACGAAACGGGGGAAACAGAAACAGGTGAGTGACAAGACGCAGGTGAAATCTATAACAGATGAGAAACTGAGTCAAAAGACACAGGAAGTTTCAGAATAAAACAGGAAACACAAAAAAAGTGTACAAAGCTCAGCCAAACTCTGGGTTCAGCAATAATTTTCCAACCCCCCCGTGGGAATATCCTTCTTCGCAGTCTGCTACTCGACCAATAAATCAGTCTGTAAATAAATAAATAAATGCAATTCTTAAAGAGGCTTTTCTTCCAGACTGACAGCAAAGTAGAACCCAGGAAAAGTAAAAAATTGTATTTCTATCAACTAGCTTCTACTACTACCTTTTTGTTGATATTTATTGTTTTCTGGATTCTTGTCAGTTTGATTAATTTCTGAAATTTCCCAACATAAAGTCAAGTAATGCAGAGTGAGTAAATACTGTGCTGTTATTGATTTTACCAGTTACATTTGATTATTTCTCATTCATACAATAGCACTTTTAGCAAAAAAGTCTGTTTATTCAGAACCTTTAAACTTATTATATAATAAAAATCAAAGGGATGATTTTTTTCTTACCTTTCTCAGTTGAAGATAAATCCCAGCTGTAATGCTACTAAGTTAATGAAGGCATACATACTTGATAAAAACAGGAATCTGCATGATGTTATGTAGCCTCTTGTAGTCTAGTCTAGTCTTGTCTTAATACCTTAAAATACACTCATCATTGTTTCTTTTCCGGAGGACGCCTGCCTAGAGCAAAGACCAAAGTCTTTCTGTTCATCACAGCAGCTAATCAGGGAGAAGAATGTTCTTATTAGGAAAGTATTTCCTGCTCAAGCAAAACAGTAGCCTTTTGTTCCTGAGCAAAAGGAGAATGTGCCAGTTTCATGAGAACATAGATGAGTGCTATGGATGTTGATTTGTATGCATTCAAGTGGCATGCATTTACAGTATGTTTAGCTATATACTGTCTTTTCCTTTGGCATCTTAAACAAACGCATGTAAACATTTTAGAAGTAAAATGAAAATGAATCCCGACAGTATCACCTTTTAAAATAAACATCAACATGACTTTCAACATATTTTACAGCCCTTTATTTTGACCAGGTTCCTGACTACACAGATGTGAGATGATCTGGAAAGTGATGGGAAGATAAAACAAGGTGACACTGAGCTTTTAGTTATTCATCTACAGTAAGTGAGACAAGGCACAATCTGAAATTTGAGTCATACAGAACTTCTGTCACCTGGAGTAAAAATACCACGCTGAACAAATACAACCTGTGTATGATCAAAATGTAGGAGACATCAGTCTGAGGTTGATCCAAAGCAGGGCCTGGTGGTGATAACCTTCCTTCCGGCAAAATACAGTTTATCTAATGATGGTCCCTTGATTTTGAAAATGTCTACTGTGATGTGACACTGGAGGCTGCAGGGGACTCTTTTGCATGTTGCATCATGTTTGATGTTTGACAATATTTAGCATAAGAGATCTTTAAGAGATGATTAAACAAGAAGACACAATGGGGGAAAAGGAAACGGACATGATAATATTCACACACATTACGAATCTTGTGGTCATATATGCACAGAAACTGTACACATAAATACACAGAGAGATAAACAGACACAAAAACATACATTCACACTCTCACACTCTCACTCCCACGCACAGAAGCATTCTTTGGAGATCTGGTGTCTTATATTTCTCTCAACTTTAAAGTGAGTCAACGCCGTGCTGAGTGCTGAACTCCTGGAAATCCTCTGGGATGGTGTCTGAAAGTGAAAAGTAAGGTTTCGTGAGACAAATGCGGTAGAAAAAGTGAGGCTGTAGTTTATCTTTTAAAAGATACAATGTAAGTACTATTACTGTCCCACTTTTCAGACACTTTACATGGGATATTATGAAAATATGTCATGTATTAAAAACAAACTGCTTTGAGAACAGCAAACAGAGAAGCCAAGTGTTTCTTAGCATGTCATCACAGTTAGGCCTATTCACAATATAAAACATAATACTCATGTGTTTCCTTACCATTGCAGCGATATTTCAAATTGGACCAGATTATGTTTTCTTGAGAGAAACAGAACACACCAAGTCGTCCTCCTCTCATGGTTGTGTCAATAGTCACACCAGAGTCTGCCACCAGCTCAGTTCCCTCATAAAACCGTGCCCTAAACCAAACACAAGAAGGGATTTTCTTTTATTTTGTTATCCATGTTGTGTATTCCTCTCCCCGTTTTGGGGAAATATGTTTATTTACTTTCTTGCAGAGAGTTGGAGGAGGCGATTGTTATCACTCTTATGTCTGTACTGTAAATATGTATCTGGAGCCAGCCGCCAGTTAGCTTAGCATAATTGTAAATTGTAGTTTTTACACTAATTATACACAAGATATAACATGTTAATTAGTGAGCCAGGCTAGCTGTTTCCCTGTTTCTAGTTTAAGCTAAGCTAACCAGCTAATGTAGCTTCATATTGAACAGATACAGATAAGTGTGGCATCAATCAGAAAGTGAATATGTTTATCTCCCATTATGTAAAACTATTCCTTTATCAATATGTAGACAAATGTCTAGAACTTGTTATGTTGTACCTGATGTACCCAACTTGTGGGCGGTGCTGCAGGTACCAGCGATAGGACACCTTGTCTTTCCAGCCTACATTCCTTGGGTCCTTCCACAGTAGGCGAACCTGGTCGTTGGTGTCTCCCGTGTGCCACAGCGAGTTTCTCAAGTGCTCCCCGGGGCCTGATCTAGACTTCACAGCCTGACGAACACCAACAGAGAGAAGTGAGGGGGGATGTGAAAGCAGACGGACAAGGAAAAGGCAGAAATGTGGAAAATATGTTCAGGGATAAAAATACGATGAGTATGACTTTGCTGCTGGGGATTTGTGACCTGACTTGTGCTTTCACCTTAAGCTGGATGCCGGGCTCGGCGACAGCTCTGAAGGGTGTTGCCTGCCAGTAGGTCTGTTCAGTCTGCTTCCACATCACCACGTAGAAGGAGGATGAGTCCTGGTAGCCAAAGATGAAGCCCGCGTAGTCGTCGTCAGTCACTGTATTTACGTGAAATGTGCCCTCAAAGTCTACTCCACTAAAAGCAGTGTAACCTGACAACAGAAAGTATAATCAGTATATATTTTTTTATTGAGAACATTGTCTATTTTAGTGACTGATATTCAAAGTAAAGGAAATTAGATCTTACCAACAGCAAGTCCTGGGTCACTATTCATAGTCTGAACAATTTCCATCCCCTGTGTAAGAAAGAAAGAGACTTGTTAATGAGGAACTTTTATAGATTGCTCTTTGATGCCTTAATTTGCTAAAAGTCTTGATATTGTGAAGTTGTTAGCAAACAGTTGCTTATTTATACATTTAGCAGTTAAAGAGAAACATTATCATTACTTTGGAGTTTTGTTTTGGACCACCTGATGAATATTCTCTCTGTCTTTTAGCTCTATTTTTGGTCTCCACCAACTGCTGAAGGACATTTCTGGCTCTTTTGTTGCTAAATGCTCCACTATGCTCACGAGCTAGGCACTAACTGTTGCTAACTATGTCTGTCTGCTGTTTGGTGCTGAGCAGGTAGTATACAGTGGATTTTTAGAGCACAACAGCTGCCTGCGGTGGCCGAAAACCACACTACAAGTTGTGAGCGCGACAGAAAAACAATGAGCTCATACTATGAAGCTCCATAAATCTGAGAGGTGCTGCAGATTCAGGAGATAATTCTCTGTAGGTTCATCACTACCAGCAACGCCCCTAACATTACGTGTTAAATGCTTCATTGTTATAAAAATATAAATTATAGCTGCTTAAACATGTACACGAAGAGAAAACAATTCAGCACTCAATAATCTCACCTGGTTCAAAACAACCCAGTTGGGGTCAATCTGGGCGTCACCCTCTGGGTCCAGCACCACCGTCTGGTAGGCCCTGAAGTCAGTCAAGGTAACCTCAGCATTCTCAGGACAGTTGTCAATCCTGTCAATCACTTTGTCCTGGTCAAAGTCAGACTCACACACGTCTCCAACTCCATCACCTGAGGGACAGTACAAACAGAGGGGCAATATAGTCTGTCTTAAAGTGAAGTAAAAAGACGATGGATTATTGTTTCATGATCAAGGTAGAGGTGCAAACAGCAGATTTTTGATTATAGACACTAACATCAATTGTGTGCAAAGTGATCAGCTCCTTTTATTCATTTTTAAAAGTGTATTTCCTTCCCTGTGAGTGAAGAGATTTCAGACTGGCTTCAACAAAAAAAAAAGTTAAAAAGGCTTGTCTCCTAAGGAAATTAATGTCCTTTTTATGAAACTGCAGAGCTGCAAGGCCTGAATATAAAACATCCCAAATATGCAGCCAAAGTGGAAAAAAAAGAGGAGGCTATTCACATTTGTCTTTAATTTTGATGGATTGTGTTGATCCTCACTCTGGGCTACACCCTGCTGCGTGAGTGTGTTCTCAGAATTACAAATTGCTATGCTGCATTTGCAATGCTAAAAAGCGCTATGCTGTGGTTTCTTTTGCAAATTTGTTGCTGTGTATTTCTTGTAATATGCCACATGCAGTTCCGAATCTGCCAAATGGTATGCATTATCAAATGTTAAAGAAATAAGTGACTGTGTTTTCCCTCCATATTGCAGTCATGATACACTATTAAGACTGTTTATGTACTACAGCTACGACATCAAAAAGATTTCTTGGCATAACATTTTCATTCTGAGCTACTGATGCTCAATTTGGCAAATGCGTGAATGTTTTACCCAATGTTTTAAGCTCCTAAACGGGTAAATAAAATTCCAACCTGTTGTGTATGCAGATGGGTAAAATTGAATTTTCTAAATCATGCTTATAGAAGCACAAATAATGATTGTTAGGTGCACCCTGCCAGTTTCTCTCCACTTTACATCACTGAACTCGCTGACCGCCAACAGAATCGACCTTGCCTCACTTGATTTGAATTGACATTCCACTCCCACTGACTCCAGAGCCCATTTTCACACAAGTAGAGTCACAAATGGATGCAGGTACAGGTGCTTTTACCCAGCCAAATTGCCCCTTAATCAGCTCAAGGTTGCTTTTGCTTGATCTGCGTGGGTGTGAAACTGGGCATGTAATGGTCAGTCAGGAGCAGTTCAGGGAGAATGTGGACATAGAGATGAAATGATGAACATTCATCTCTCTGGTTTTATCCAAAGAGATCAGCAATAATATCTGAACATTACTGTACTTAACTGTTTTACTTTGTGGTGCATTAAAGTGCGACATATTTGAGACTAATACTCACTGTTGTCATCTATCTGTTCAGGGTTCGGTACAAGCCGACAGTTGTCTGGTCCTGGCGGCAAAATGTCAGGGATCCCATCGTTGTCGTCGTCATCGTCACACTCGTCACCCAGCCCATCTTTGTCTGAGTCCAGCTGGGAGCTATTGATCACGAGCGGGCAATTATCCTTGGTATCCTGGTGACCGTCGCCATCACTACAGGGGAAGTAACACGGTCACACAACGTAAGTAAGCGCTGTAGTAATAGTAACAGTAGAAAAAAAACAGGTCAGATGTGCAACGATATTATTACCTGTCTTGGTTTGTGTCACAAGAGTCTCCAACCAGGTCATTGTCAACATCAGACTGAAACAAGAGCAGAGAATTCACTATAAGCACCATTTCTCATACATGAAGTGCAAGTACCAATAGAACAATGTGAAAATACTACATTACAAGGAAAAGTCCTGCACTTAAGCAAAACGTACTTAAAATCAAAAGTAAATCTGCTGTATTGTTAATGAAATGGCCCCTTTGACTAATACATTTGTATAAATGGCATTATAAGATTGCTAATATCTATGCATTAATGTGTAAGCAACATTTTATTTGTAGTCGATTTAACTATTTTATATTCAGTTTGGTAGTTTTGTCCAGTGGTTCCCAATCTAGGGGACGGGCCCCCTCCAAGGGACAAGATAAATAAATAAATGTGACCTGATTAATGGAAGAGGAAAGAAGAAAAAAACTAAGCGGATTTGTATTAATTTTCTCAAATACTTGCTTTTTGGGGGAAATATGGGATACTTTTACCTTGTTGGGCGTTACAAGATTATTTAAAGGAAACCATCTGAGAAGTTTAAAGGGGAAATGTTGTTATCATTTGTGGAACTGCTAACACCACACGTCTGAAACATACCCCAAATACACACTGGTTTAATCTTAAACAGCATGTTGTATTTTATAAGCTCATCACATGTTTTTATGTAAAATCTTGATCTGAGAAATGTAGTGGAGTAAGAAGTACAATATTCACCTCTGAAATGTCAGTATAAGTTAGCATAAAATGGACCTTAAAATTGTACATGAGTAAATGCAGTTACTTTCCACCACGCCTGTCCATCTGCCTCTGACTGACCTGGTTTGGGTTGGGGATGTCGGGGCAGCTGTCGCAGGCGTCTCCCACTCCGTCTCCGTCCCGGTCCAGCTGGTCTCTGTTCTTGACACGCTGGCAGTTGTCCAGAAAGTTCTTCAAGCCTGCTCGCCAAATAACAAGAGGAGATGGTTAGTGAATAGGCAATGAATATATATTATTGTCGTGTTTGATATCTTCAGAGGTGGCAGTTACCCTACTTTTTCAGTATAGAGAACATTTACTGTAGTATAACATACTGTTTTCATTGTCACTTATTCTGGACTTTGGCTCTCACAAGGGATATACTCAGTTGATGCCGTAAATGGAATCAATGAGGTTGTTTACTTAATGGATTTGATTTATTTCGATTAAAATAAATGAAAGTGTACTTTCAGTGAATTTATATTTTGATTAAGGAATGCATAGAGAAATTGAGACATTATATCCGTACTGCTGTTTGAGCAACTGAATAATTGGAAGCCATGTTATTTGTAATTTCCCCTCTAGGTTGCACTGTTGCACTTTCTATGTCAGTGAACACCAGTTTGTGTTCAGATGCTATTTTCTATTCATCGCAGGGAGGCAGCAGCAGCACCACAAATGCATAAAGGTCAAGCAGCAGCGATAACGAAAAACTATCTTCTCTCCTATGGGGGTTTTTGAGGTGTAATCATGCTGGTGAATGATCAAAGCGTGTGTTTTGCTCTGGGGTCAGACTGCTACTGGCCTTGACTTTTTTTTTTTCTGTGCTGCTTCTCATGCCCAAGCTGGCTTATATAAACACCCATGCTACTACACAGTGATGTATTTCTACCACATGATTTAGAAGGATGTGTAATTTACTGTCTGCATGAGTCTGATTCTTGTATCATTTAATGTAAGAGCAGGGTGGAAATGTGAAGGAGAACACAGAGTAATAAGTTATAACAGTGGGCGCCTTCAGTGATGCTGGTTATATAAGCATGAGCTTCAGTGTTAGTGATGTAATTTCTCTTCATACCATCTCCATCCATGTCGTCATCACAGGCGTCCCCTTTGCCGTCGCTGTCAGTGTCCCTCTGGTCAGGGTTCTCCACCATACGACAGTTATCGCAGGCGTCGCCGTGGCTGTCCTTATCGCTGTTCCTCTGGTCCACGTTGGGCTTTAACCAGCAGTTGTCCTGAGACAGACACAGAACACAAAGGTCTCATTCACAGCATGTGTTTTTCTGTGAGTGTATTTATGCCCATGGACAAGCTTGTTTGGTTATCTGTGAAAGTGTGTTCTTGCATGTGGGAATTAAAACGGTTAGTTGATTCATCCATTAGTGGATAAACAGAAAACTGTTTTGATGGTCTATTAATTGTTTAAAGGAATAGTGTAACATTTTGTTGAGAGTTACATAGGAAGATCAATACCACTAAATAAATATGAAGCTACATCCACCTGAGTTTAACACAACACACTGAAAAAAGGGAATAATAGCTAACCTGGCTCTGTTCAAAGATAACAGAATCTGCCTTCTGGAACCTTTAAAGGTCACTATTTAACACATTATATGTTATTTGTTTAATGCATACAAAAACCTAACAAGACATTGTGGTTTTACAGGAGCTTATGTGCAAGATTATTCCCATGATGTACGGATAAGAAATATAAATGTATTAATGAGTGACCTTTAGAGTTGCTGGTTTGGACAGAGCCAGATTGGCTGTTTCCAGTTTTTATGCAAAGCTAAGCTAACCAGCTTCTGGCTATAGCATTATATTTAACTGACAGATATGTGAGTGCTATCACTTTTGTAATATATCTTTCAGCAAGCAGCGAACTTCCCAAAATGTCAAACTATTCCTTTAAGCCATTCTCGTCATTTTCTGGTTCCAGCCTCTTAATTGAAATGATGTGCTTTTTTTTGGTCTTACATGAGTGTAAACTGAATATCTTTGGCTTTTAGACTGGTGGTTGGACAAAACAAGCTATCTGAAGACTTCCTCTTGGGCTTAAGGAAAATGTGATGTGCATTTTTCACAATTTTCTCATCAAAGGATGGATATTGAAAATAATCAACAGATGAATTGATAATGAAAATAGTCATTAGTCGGTTAAATAGTCATTTAACAAATACTTGCAGCCCTTGTGTGCTTGCAACCATTTCCACCATCTCCACCAACCTGCTCGTTTGGTATACCATCACCATCTGCATCGTCATCACAGGTGTCTCCTCGACCGTCCCTATCAGCATCCTCTTGACCAGAGTTAGGAACGAAGATGCAGTTATCCTGTGAAGAGATGTTAAAGTAAAATCATTTTTATCCTGCATATTCCAGCAAAGTTGCATTTGTGGACAATTTGCACCTTGCTTACCTTTCTACAGTTTGCATCTTTGCATTTGAGTTTCTCGTCTGGGTATCCATCAATGTCTGTGTCCTTCCCGCACAGGTACCCGTTACCAGCCCAGCCAATTCCACACTGACAAAACAAATGAAACTCTTCAGGAACTCAGACAGGCTGAGTGTATATGTGTAGTCTGTGTGTGCAGGTATAAAACTGTGATTGAGAAAAGTGTGAAATCCTACCTGACAAGAGACGGTCCCGTCCCTCTCTATAGCACACACAGCGTTGATATCACAGGGGTTGGTGAGGCTGTTGCCGCAGCTGAGCTCTGGTTTACAGCCCTTCACCTGATCTCCTGTGAAGCCTGACTTACAGCTGCCGCAGTAGTAAGAGCCCTGTGCAGGAAAGAGGAGATTTTGTTTCACATTCTTGTTTCTTTAGGCCGCAATTTAGAAAGCCACACGAATGACATAATTGTCCTGCCTGAGCCTTGTGTAGTGTTTTAATATTTGACAGTAGTCTTACCACAGAGTTGTGACACACTGAGTTTTCAGTGCAGCCTCCGTTGTCCGGTCCTTTGCATTCATCGACGTCGTCACAGACCTGAATGTGGCAATATGATGAATGTAAGATGTGAAATCGTCAAATCTTTTTATGACTTTTCCAATTACGATTAAAAAAGGTATATAATGAGCTTATAAGATAAAAAAATATTAAAGATTAAACCAGTGCATTGCAACCTTTTTGGTCTGTGAACAATTACCAAAAAGAAGAAACAGTCTAGTTGAGTTATTAACATTTCAACCAAAGAGAGATTTCCCCTCTAAACTTCTCAGATGGTTTTCTTTAAATAATGAAAAATGTCAAATTATTATTTCATATGTAATAACTTACCGCTCACAGGAACCTAGAGCACTTTTTTAACTGCCCAGTACATATTAAATACTCACATATTCCAGCCCAATATTTACTTTGGAATTACCTTAATAAGGGGGTGAACAAGGGATTGTTTTAATTTACAGCCTGCATATCCTACCGTGAAAAAGGAGTGAACGAGGGACCACTAGATTTTACTGCCCACATACATCAAACTTACAATTTAATAAAGGAACTTTACTCCACATTTTTCCTCCCCTTATTTCCCCTTCGTCCTCTCCATATGTACTTAAATATATTAATGTGTAAATATTTGATCAGTATCCTATAGGTACACTGTAATTTGAGCTGTAATCTGAGTATACCCTGTATTCTCCATGGGAAACCCTTAAATTCTATCCACATTTTTACCTGCTTGTTGGTCTGGGCGAACAAAACGCCCACACCCTCCACTGGCAGGCCGGTGAAGCCCAGCGGACAGGCGTCACAGCGGTAGCCCGGGGCAGTGTTCACGCACTTCACTCCAGGGAAGCAGGGGTTAAACTGGCACTGCAGAAAGGAGGACATGAGCACTGTTGAAGCTTCAAAATGTGGATCTCACTGAGCTTCTCCACCCGAAAGCTTTTAGGTTTGATGACACTTTTGCTCATGCAAAAAAGAAAATGCTGAAGGGGCCAGTCCTTAGAAAAGGGGTCAGTGCAAACCCGAAAAGACAGACAGGCAAACACACACGCACACATCCTTGTACTTCTATCCTCATGAGGACCTCATTGACAACAGTCATGCTTTAACTTTAACTGAATTTCCAAACCTTTGCCTTTACCTGTAGCATTCATTCCTGAACTCCGTATTAGCTTCGGGGAAGTGCATTTGTTGCCCACAGATTTAATTTCTAATGGCCAAAAATAACTGATAAAATTTGTGTGTACAATTTCTCATATACCTTTTGAAGCCTCCCATTACATGATTGTTTATCTTCTTTTTAGCATCAAATTGATGAAATTAACAAAATGTTGGCTATTGGACCCCCACTATGAACAAGCTGAATAATTAACATATTTACTGCTATATTGTAAACTGGATATATTATAAGTGAATACCAATGAAGATCAGTGAAGATACAACTCTTTTTTTATACAGACAGTATGTCAGAAAACAGATGCTTCTATGCTGAATGCATGCAAGATGCTGTAGTTCAAAGACCCCCTTGAGGCATTCTTTCAGTTGACACTGGAGGTTTTAACAACCTGTTAGTTCAAGAATATAATGTAATATGTATTACACATTTTTTTTGTCTGTACAGGCCAACTTTACTAATTAAAGTTGGATGGGCCAGGCGGCCACACTTTGTAAAAATGTCCTCACCTTGCATGTCTTAAACTCATATTGATTCTCACATATGCAGACACATACACTGAGCCTTACTTCGTCCACATCATCACAGTTGTAACCATCCCCGGTGTACCCATCAGGACATGGTCCACACTCCACACCATCCGCTGTCTCTATGCACATATCGCCACGGAAACAGACACCTGGGGTACACTTTGGTTTCTCCACCTCTGTGCCACCCAAACCTTTAAAAAAACAATTTTATATGGTTTGTTATACAATCCAAAAATAGTAATTCAGCATCACATTTAGTGGTGAATGACATGATTGATAATCGTACCGCAAGCCTGACACTCTGAGATGGTGTTTCGAAGAAATGAGGTCTCTTTGACCTGGAAAAGGTCAAACATAAACAAGTTTATATGCAGTCAGGCAATCTGTCAGGGAGGTCAGGGGTGAGGAAGCAGGGATTAAGTGGCCTCAGAGGAACTGTTAGTGGTAGTTACCTGCTGAATGAGGACGTCTTTCAGCTCATTTATCACCTTCGTTAACTCCAGCATTTGATTGGACAGCTGCTTTGTGTTGACCCCTAAGAGAAAGGGCCTGTTATTTTGTAAACTGAAGCAGAGTTGGGGAATTCTATGATTCTGCTCTCAAGTCACTGTGAGAAACACTGGCTGTTGTTCTCCTGCTGCTGGGATTGTTTTCCTAAGAAACATTTTGGCGTCTCTGTGGACATTTCTATCCACAGAAAGGTTCCTACCCAGTGTTTGGACGGAGTCTCTTTGTTGGAAATGGCAGTCTTGTAATGAAGCAACATTCTCAAACGAGTCCCCAACCACCAGCTTGAGCTCGTCTAAACTCTCCTGTTAGAATAAAACAGGTCAAACTGGACAACTAAGCCATTTGGGAATCTCCAGATCCATTATTGGGACAGAAACAGATTCATTATTGTATGGAAATATTGTAAGTAATGGGTCACCTGATCTCTGGCTTGCATGGTCTTTAGCTCCACTATACCATAGCCTGCTGGCAAACCCTGGAAGGCAGCAGGGAGATCCCTGACTGTCTCCACCAGCCTGCAGTCCAGATGCAGCTCCACCCCGCCTGGCCCCTGCTGCTGCATCCCCTTTAGGTGGAACAGCAGTCTGTGCTGTTGGCCGTCTGCCAGCACCAGGTTGTTGAAGGTTACTGAGCTCATCCTCTTGTCACTCCGCAGGTAACGTAACACAGCTTTGAGAGGACAGGGCAGGGAAAGAGGAGGCGATGGAAGCGGAGAAGAGATAACAGTGAGAAATAGAGGAGAAAGGATTTACAGGGAGCATTTACTGTAAATGGTTGATTCATCCAAATTACAACAAGACTGAGAGTCTACAGCCCGTCTCAGGCTGTACTTATGCAGAGCAGTGCTTTGAGCTAAATGGTAATGTCAGAGTGCTGACATGCCCCCAATGACAATACCAATACAAAGCATTGAATAATTACATTTTAAAAATCCAGCAGCAACTTGTCTTTCCAGAAACATGTTCAGATTACATTGAATAATCCACAAACCTACGCAGCCCTACTCAGTAGCCACTCTAGAGCCAACCAAGGTACAGACAAATGATGCATCTGTACTTGTACTGCAAGTGGATCTAATGTTTTCCTGGGTTGTAGTAACATGTTCTTGCTGTGAATCTTCTTACATGTAACTTTTAAATAATGTGAGCACCAAAAACTAAATGTATGTTCACAACCACTATATTGGCGTGAGGGCAGAAATCTCACAATGAGATATCTCAAAACCTTAGCTTGGGTAGATGCTAATAAAGGTAACTGTGGATAAGTATTGATAAAATCAGTAATGTAATTGAGAGACAGAGAAAATATCCATTGATAACAAATATTCTTACTAAGATTTGAATGGAAATAAATAGAAGAACAAGCTGTAAACATAGCATTAATATATTTATCACCTCATAAATAGTTGCTTATTTACACATCCAACAAAATGGAGCAACTTTGGCAATTCATATATCTGACCTCTTTTCCACCTTGTTTTTGTTAACTCCTGGGGGAAGTATCTGGCTCATTAGCTGCTAAATGCTCCACTATGTTCACCAACTAGTCACTAACTCTGCTGTCCAGTGCTGAGCAGGTAATGTGCAGTCAGTTTTTAGATCTTTTTTGCTAAAAAGCAGCTGCCTGCTGCTGCTTTTTTAGCTGATTAGTGTAGCTAAACTGTACCAGAGCCTCTTTCATGTTCTCCTACCTCTATTGAGCTTCCCCATCACAGTGAACTCAAAGTACTTGCTGTTGTCCCTTGGGTTGAACAGACCAAACACAGTGGTTCCGGTCTTGGGCTGCAACTTGAAGGAGGTTAGGATGAAAGCCTCGTTCAGCCCTTGCTCGGCCAGACCCCCCTGCAGCAGGTCTGGCAGGCATTCAGGCGAGGTGAGCAGATCGTAGACTGTTGACATCGATGGAAAAGAGAGAAGTGGTGAAGCACATGAGTAATGGATGATGAGATATGAATATTTACAACCTGCAGCCGCGCTCTGTTCCCCGAGTAAACACATCCTGAGTCAACAAGAAGAAGATGATGATGTTGACCCAGTGTTTGTTGCTCTTGCGAGACGCTGTGTCAATCAGTCAGCACAAACTTGGCAGGCAGAGTTGGCTCAGAGAAATCACAAAAATGTGGATTTCAAAGCAAAGCAGCGCTATGTACTGTGACGCTTAGGTGTATGGTGTTATATTTTATTATTACTTTTTTATGGGAGCCACACCACAGCTGTTTGGCTGATAAACTGGATGTGAGCTCTCATTTTCAGCCACCATTCATTCATTGTTCTCACAGGCAGAGGTATGGCAGAATTTAGTCTGGCAGGCTGCTTAGTGGGACTAAAATGCCAGAGAGACGCTCCTACACTTGCTCTCATGGTCTTTCTTTAATACAGTGACTTGAGCTGAGAGCTGGACAGGCCACGAGAGGATGTGCAGTGAATCTCTAGGCCGCCATCTGCTCACATCATGAATACACAAGCACCCTGAAAGCAGCCTGCAAGGCCCACTGTCGTGAGGGAGCTAAATTGCTCCCAAATGCTCCCAGAGATTGGCCGTCGTCAGCTGAGATGGCGAAGCATGATCCCCAGATGAGATCTCTGTTTTTCTTTTATCTTTCTCTCCTCTGCCCGTACTCCCTCGTGTTTCATCCGGCACATGCCGTATTTTAGCGTAACACACAGGGGGTTTGAAAAATGTGACTAAGCCACCAAAAATGCCTGCTTGCACAATGTTGTCAACATCACTTCCACCAAAAATGAGATGAGACTTTTTTTTATTCACGATTGCCAAGAACACCTGATGAGCATTACACAAACAGATAGATCTCTTTTTGACTCAGTGTGACATATTTGTCTATTAAATTGGCAAAAGCCTGAAAATGAACAAAACAAGAACAAATGAACGTCACGCGCACTCTTCATGTTTTTTAGAGTTGCTGTAACACTACAAAAACACAAAGAGGTGCACACTTGCACATAAAGCACACAGTCCTGCTGTTCATAATTCGTCTGGGCAGAGGGCTTTGCGTGGGTCAGGGTCGTCTTATTCCACCACAGATTCTGAGAAAGTGCCTCATTTCAACCCCTGATTAACCCCAGATTTCAAGCTTCATAAAACTAGTTCAGCTGAAAGCCATAAAGTAATCCAGTGTCTTGTCCTCTCCAGCATATAAATCTCCCACGGTCACAGATTACTATAAAGCATACAAATGGTCAGCATTTTTCATTTTACTGCTTGACAAATACTTCACATTTGAGGTCTTGCATGTTGAAGACTGTGATTTATTGCAGTGTTATGGTTAGAGGTACCTAGTCAACCATTAGTAATGATGAAGGAATTGCATCATTAACTTTAGAATGTAATTAACATAAACAATGAAGTCACATTATTTCGCAATAGCCATGAGTACCCTTCCTAATGGGGCAGAGATCCATTATATTTCATGATGTAAAGTAGTGTAATAATAATATTATGCTCTCATTTGAATTTTTTTGCTTGAAACATAAACATTTAAACCACTAATAATATATTCTTTTGGTCATTTTGGGTCAGTGGAAACAAGTTGAGTACAACAATGACATATCGTCACCTTTTAAGTTGATATTGCACCTTGTTTACACATCCAGCAGTTACGGAGCAACATTATTATTCATTTGAAATTGAGTTTCTGGAGACCTGATGTATGTAAGTCTAATATTCATTGCTGAGCAGGCAGCACACTGCGGGTTGTTTGAGCTTTTTCATTGAAAACAGCTGCCTGCTGCAGCCAAGAACGGCGCCATGAGAGTGGTGAGAGTAAACTAAAAGAGTAAAGTTGTAGGCCGGACAGCTAAACAATGGGCTGAAACTTGATATAAAGCACCATAAAACTGAGGGTGATAGCTGCTGATAGTTCTCTGTATGTTCATCACTATGAGCAACCCCTTTCACATTGTCACTTTGTTTTCACATTGATACATTATTATCATAAAAATATTGATTATGAGGCTCTCTGACCAGAGTAGAATGCATTAATCTCAGCTCCCGGGGAAGTCATCCTTCAGGCATTAATACTGATCAATATCCCTTTACAGTGTTAGAATGGTTGTTTTGTGCAACTAAAATTTGACTTACCGCAGCTTTAAATTGGTCTATTGCCTTCTGAACACAGTGAATTCCAGTTATGCAGACAATGAGCCATTTGCAAGGGAAATGATAGATGATGAACTCCATTAATCTGAACTTGGTTTATTCATAACATCAGGCGGCTATTGCCAAAAGATTGTAAGGATTAATGGGTGCATGAAAGCTATGCCATCAATCACTGGAGTGATTTGTAAGAAGCTCATAAACTATAAACACCAAAACTTCTACACCAGCTGCGGTTTGTGTGTGACCTTGAACAAATGTGTGTGACTGTGAGCGTGTGTCAGAAAGGGAGAGAGAGGAGAGTCTGCGAGTATGTGTGACTTGAAGTTCAAAATTGCCAGATCATCTCTGATTAGTCCCGTGTGTGACCCAGCTGGGACTTCGTTTGAATAGATACGAGCCAGAAAGCTGAATCTCCTGAGCTGCAGTAATCAAGCAGATCTGGATGGATAGATATGAAAATCAGGGTGACTTTACTTCAGCAATAAGATGGTGGGTTTCACACTGTCTACTTTTATTCTTTATCTTTTTCTGTCTCCTGTCACAAATACAAAAATGTATTCAACTGACTCATCTCTTCAACAACTGACGGGGATATTTAGCATTTTATTCGTACCTCAGTGAGTATCACACGCCTTGTCTAATCCTTTGTGTTCTTTGGGTCTGCATAAGATATTCTCTTTCACAGTGTCTGCCTTATCCATTATGTATTGAACTTATACATGGTGTGTTAAAATACCCAGCGGTGGAGCCATTAAATCTTTTTTGACAGATAATGAAAATGGAGGATTACATCACATTCCAGGATGTCAAAGAAAATGCAGCATTCAAAAAAATTAAAGACATCTTTCTTTGTGCGTGCGTGATAAAATTGAACACAACAAACAGAAAACCTAAAAAGTGGATTTTCATTTCTTGAATTTGTCTTATGCCCAGCAGCAACCACAGCTGTTGCAATCACCAATCAATGTGACACATGTTGTTTTAACTGTAATGATGTTTAAATAATTGATATAAAAAGCAAATTAAAAAACTTCAAATAACACTCACCCAAAGCCTGGGCTTCCACGTGTAAGCACAGTTTTAATAGCAGCTGTGAGGCCAGAATCAGGGCTGCCCACAGACCCATTTTGTCCATCCAATTGGTCCCAGATCAGCAGTTTCTCTGTAGTGACTTATCAGTATGTGACACAGTGGCAGTTTCCCGTATGTCTGTGCCTGCTGTGAGTGTTGTGTTTGAGTCCTTGTCTCCTTTTTTGAATCAGAAGTGAGACAAGACTGTCATGGTAAGCCTAATAGAAGCTGCTGACTGCTTTTGTGTGTGTCTGTGTGTGTTTCTGAATTGGTGTATGAATGTGACGACCGCAGGAGTGTTACTGAGGGAGGAGCATCATGGCCAGAACCTGCTTTTAAAACCTTCCTCAGACGGCCTCATGCAGAGAAGGAGTGACCTGGGGAAACTCTTTGCATTGGCTCCTAGTGGCTGCTACCAATTCCCACACAAATGCCTTAACACAAATGTACTGAACATGGAAAGCTTCTAATCCAGTCTGGGAACCCATGTGATGTTTAAGCTCACATTGAGCCCAGAATATTTCATGTTCTTGAGTTCATGCTTGGGGTAAATTAAAAAAAAAGAAAAGTGTTTCCCACGTCTAACAATCAGACTTTGGGTACTTTTTTTTCATACTCTGTCTGAAACACAGGGAGATTATTTCACTTTCCTTCCAGGGATCAATTGCAACACCTTTCCCATGTGCCCTTGCTTCCCCCTTCCATCCCCGGGCAAAGTCAGAAAATGAGCGCTCCGGAGCCTGCGCCTTAACAAGCTGTGTTAACCGGCCAGCAGGGCTTCAGACGCTGGCTCACACGGCCTCCAAGTCGTCAGCATGTCTGGCACCACGCGACTTGCCACATTTGGCAGAGAGGAGGAGGCTCAGGTCTTAATGGTGTTTGTTTTTCTCTTTCTTGAGTGTTGCAGCCTTATTCCACGGGTGAGCAACTGCCATTGAGAACAAAGAAAATACAGAATCTGTATTAATGATGTTTGAATCCCTCACAAATTCAATAAAAGCCAAGTATCAGTGGCTGCAAGTTGATATCCCTACTTAAAAGGATAAACATGAGTATCTATAGCAACAAACAGCAGCAAATGACTCATAGTTTCCATACATCTACCACAGGTGTTCCTTGTGGTTAGTCTGTATTCTGCTGCTCTGGTCTTTAGTTGTGTACTGATATGGACTCCATCCAGTCAGCAACAGGACACATAGAGTTTTATCTGCCATCTGATTGGTCTTCAGGATGAGCTGTTACATGCGTTTGGGTTCTGGATCACAGAAAGCCCCACAGACCTCCATGCATGGTCTGCAGCTGCGGTCAGGAGCTCAATGGACCACATCAGCCCACTGGAGGACCTGGGCTGAATCACATCATGGTGCGGTTGATGAAGTCAGACAGTGAGCGCTGCAGCTGGCGCGGAGATAAAAACCAAACCCCAAATGTCTCTGACACCATCCCCTGACTATTTTTATCCGTGATACCAATATGACCGAATCCTGAGACTCTGATATTCACACTCAGCTTCTCCTAATATGGTTAGTAGGTAGCAGACACTGAAGATTATAGCATTGCTGTTTCCACAATGACAACAAAATGTTCTGTGTTACCAATGAATAACAAGCAGCCGAGCTGAAGCAGTGGTTGCATGCAGCATAGAAAGACAGCTAAGGCTGTTTGTGCTTTCAGGGAGGTCTGACAATTACCATTATTCAAAAAGCTTTGAACCGAAAAAGAAAACAAGACAGACTGATCAGAATCAAGAATATTAAAGATGCATAATAAGAAATATGTGGTACATTCAGAGCAATACAAAGAAAGATGTTTTAGTCTTATCCAAGAATTTAAAAAAAGGAGAAACATGCAAAATCTTATTGACTGTATTTATTCTCATCAAATGCACCCACAGAGGGAAATCTTGTTTTTGTGTGTATTGATCCTCTTTTTCGTACCTATGTTCAAGTTTCTTCATCTAGACTCATCATTTGTCTCAACTCATTATAAACACATTATATTACATTCAAGTCATTTGGTGTTTGCTATTCTTCTTCTGGTACATTATTTAAGGACCATTTATGGAGCTCTTTGGATTCTTTGTCAATGGTAGGCTGTGGAAAAATGATTTACTCATGGCTTGTATATATTAGTATTACTCACTGTCATTACAAGTACAGAGCATTTTGTTACTCATTCTATACAATTGTATTCTCTTGGTACACTAAAGTATACTCTAATATAAACAAATAGCACACTCAAATATGTCATTTGTTTCTTCAGTGTGACATTTTCTGGCATAATTGAAAAAGATTTACAGATGGTGACAGTGGAGAAAACGGGTAATTACAATCACCACATAAAGGTTCCTCTTCACAAGAAGTTCTTTCATAAAACGACTTACATCAGTGCCCTTGTGTTTTGAGGAACGGACACAGACTTTTACAACTCAGCAAGCCACAGCTGGTGGTGACCATAAGTCTCCTTGCTCCTGCGCTGAGTGCTTAAGTGTTTATTACACTGTGGGATGCAATGTCTTACAAGCTCTGCACTGTCTTACCTGTTGAAGTTAGGCAACAGCGGCCAGTCCCCAAGTCAGATGGGTCTGATCCAGCAACTCATTAAATCTGCAGCATCTATCAAAACCTCTGCCCTGTCTGGGAGAGGGGACTCACTCCAAACCCCAAATTACAGCATTAAATTGCCTGAATTTTTGGTATTAGACAGACTGTAACTCTGAACTCAAGGCAGGAGCTTAATAAACGGACCCACATCCTGCAGCATATTCAGACTGCAAACTCTTGAGCCAAATTGGTATGTCATGGTGGATAAAGCTGTCGAGTTTCCTGGAATATTCTAACATAGCGTATAGGGCATAGCTACAAATTATACATAAAATGTTAGAGAACCAAAATTAATCAGAAAACGTATTCTGAGCTAATATAGAACAGAATCTTTCAAACCAAACTGATGCATTAATACATATTTGTTTGAGCTTGGTTGAGTATAAAACTATCTAAAAAAAACACGATTTTTCTAATACTTAGAAACCAACTTTGGAAAATTACAGGACATGGACAAAACCATTGCTGTATTTTTTTCAATTCCATTTACCTGACAGAATCAATTCCATTTCGCCCGCCTTCACATTTCTCTGTAAAATCACTCAAAATGATCTCAGTTGGGGACACTGAAACATAAACCTGAATGCCCTTCTTGGAAAAACACGACCATTACGCTAGAAGATTGATGATAGGCACACAAAGGTATCCTCAGAATAGCCTCGGTGCAACACGGGAACATATCGTTTCTAAAACAACAATGTGGTTCCAGCGTCTCTCTGAATGTCTCAGAATTATGCAACGGTACTTGCAAAGCCGCCGGTAGAAATTGCGCTTGATGGTTTTGCCATGTGTAAACTGTGAGTTCACTCTCAGACCATCTCAGACTCTCCAGCTGCTCCTTCGGTCTCTCGCACCAGCTGGATGCGTTCACACTCACTCACTCCATCTCAATGCATGTCCCACCTACACCTACACACCTCATACTATAGATAGAGGCTGCTGTAAATTATCATTGTAGATACTTGACACCGAGTCAGCCACGCAGCTCTCTCTCCCTCTCTCTCTCTCTCTCTGTTTTTCACATGAACACCCCCGGTGCTACCTTGTTCCATTTTTCTGACCTTTCTCACTTTCCTTTTACTTTTTTAGTCACGTTGGCAGCATGGCTCTACGAATGGCAATGTCAGATCACCACATTGGTCCAGATTGAAATATCACAACATCTATTGGATGGATTACTATACAATTTTAAACAGACATTTGTTGTCCCCAGAGGATGAATCCCACTGACTTTAGTGATCCCCTGATTTTGACATCATTCCCAAAAAGGAGTTTTGGGATGGATTTCCACTAAATCTGATACAGACATTCATGGCCCCCTCAGGATGAATTGTGAGTGTAACTTTGGTTATTTGTGCATCATCAAGGCAACATTTCAATTCTTCCAAAACCTTGGTTAATGACTAAATGTTTTCAAAACTACGGAAATTCCCATCGGCATCAGCTGTACTTTGTGTTTAGTGCTAATTAGCAAATAAACCTGCTAAAACACTAAACTTAGAACTTTTAGCTTTAAGCTTAAAGCACCGCTGTACAGGCTTGAGGAGCCCCTACCATGGCTTTAGACTCTTAGGATCAGGTTATGCTAGAAAAGACCTATTTCGTATGACGTGTTGTCCAACCACATTGGAAATCAAGAGTTTATAGTTGTTCCGAACGGTCACACTTGAAGAGGGAGTGAATAGCCAGCCACCATTGAGAGGGGGGATACACTTGAAGTGACAGAAATAGTTGTGTAAAGAATGAAAAACGAGAGCTACAGAGAGATGCTCCTTACTCACCCCCACACAGGTGGCCAATCCCAGCGTAAAGTGGGCATGAATGTCAGATTGCTGTATTGGGAAAGTTAGAGGTATAGTCTGACACAGTCTGATAAGTGTGTGTGTGTGTGTGTGTGTGTGTTCGACCATCTGACAAGCAGTTCTGATGAAACATAGCTTGTGCCTCGTTTCCTCTCCTCAGTATTTATTTAAAACCTACACATGTAAAAAATAATTGAAGTGTTTGTTCTTTTTTACTCTGCTCAACATGTTCACAAACATATCAGACAATTGCTTCAGGATGTGAGGATGAAACACACCTACACTATATTGAGCAGCTTGTTTACACAGTATGAACAGCGCTGCATTGTACTCCACTGAGTCTTATTCCAGGTGCTCTCATTAATCCTTCGTAGTTTTGGCACACTGAGACCAAGCATGTCTGGGCTAGAAAGGTCCTTCATACGGTGGGAAACGGCACATGGTGGGAGAGCACACTGGGTCATTTGTTCAGAGACACTCAAATCGCTGCTGTGCTCTAAAGAGTGACAGAGAGAATGAAAAATGCAGGAATCTGTGTCTGAAAATGTTTCCGGCTGGGCATTCATTGTGCATAGCGAATGTCAAAACACATCTGAGGAGAGACAGTGATCTCACCCCTACAAACATTAATGCTGTATTTATTGAATCAAATATTGGAGATGAGTGTATTTATTGTGCATGAGCGTGCCTATTCCAGGCCACAGAAAAACAACTAAAACGTTTTTGACTCGTGTAGGAGTGTGCTGATTTGGTAAGCTGTGCGTTATTATGTGTCTGATACTTGAGTGGGAGTAAGTCATTCTTTTATGTGTAATGTGGAATTATAACCTACTATTCCGTACAATAAGTGCTTCATGAGGGGGAAGTGGGCCACATGTGGTAAAGTGAAGTTACTTGAGATGGAGGCTCAAATTAGTGACCTTGTTTGAATGTTAAGGCACGGCCGTCGTGCCAATTTAAGAGAATTTCTTTGTTACAGCCAAACTCTTTGAAACTGGACTCTCTATTTCCTGTCTAGCAGTATAGGAGAAGGAAGATAATGTATTTCCCAGAGAGACAGATGTCCGATCTCTAAAGCGCAATCCAGGAAATGAACAGATTTCTTTCACATTCTGTCTCAGTCTCCTCTAACTTCTACAGTTACAAGAGACAAAGCACGAAGATGGATTTATTTATTATTTCGTAACACCAAATGCTCAGACTCCTGTTCATCACCGTATTCCATGTGTATCTGAAGGCCTGCTATTTCACTTTTACACTTGGAAAAATCACGTGGCATTTAATGCTGTAGCGCTGTAGTAATTATTCCCTTTTTCAAGGAGGATATTACAGGGTCGACAGATCTTAACACGGTCCCCTGCTATGAAGAAGTCGCTGTGGTTCACAGGAACAGGGGATATATAGGGGATAACTGTGAAAACATTGTGATTTACAACAGTCTGTGCCACCTGTGACTGACTGTTTGCCCCAAGCGGAGGATAACGGGTTTGGGGGGCTGAATTTTGGACAATCTACAGGCAAGAATTCACAGCTTAAAGGATGCTTGAGTACTGTTTTCATAGCTTTCACTATCCTGGTTATGATAAAACTGTAGGCTAGTCACCGAAGGCAGTAAACAAGCCAACAGTTAAACGTTTTCTTAGCTTTTTGATGAAAACATATATTAGCTTTAATCATTTGATAATTAGTTTTAGTGGGGAAAAAAAAGTCTGCAGCTGTCATCATATTTGTGTACAGTTACCATGGTTACAGCAGAGATATAAAGTTACTGAAATGCAACATGCTGTATATTAGTGAACACGTCAAGCAGCTAAATCCACTTTTGTAGAAGAGACATTTCGGGTGGGGGAGGACAATCGGGAACATATTATGTAAGTCAGAAGGTTGATTAAGACTGCATTAACATTTGTCTTTCACATTACTGTTTAATTTATATTTGTTGAAGAAAATGTAGTCTTGTTTTTGTTTGTTTAGTTTTAGTGGTTTAGTTTTTTTGATGTAATTAAAATTGATCTTAAAAAACCTTTATGAAAACACGAGCGCACCTAAAATGACGATAATCTTCTTTCACTGCACAGAAAAAACTGCGCAAACAAATATGTAAATAAAGCAGGTCAAAGTTGAACCAGGAAGACAATCAGTAAACCATGATGGATGTTTACAATGGAAAATTTGGTTAATTACTTGTTTGCCGTTCTCCTCTAAATAAATGATGCTAATATGGGGTATATTTAACCCTAAATGATCGTCTGACTGCTTATGTTTTTTTCCCTTTTGGAAAAATTGACTAAGAATGAGATCACAGGACAGAACACTGGAATTTAACAATTTTACTGAAACTTTAATTGCGACATTCCAGTCCAGGATGCTGAACAATTTCCTAGGCATCTACCGACAGAGTACATCCTTTATTTCCTTGTTGTGTATAAATGATGCCAAAACATGGACTAGTAACTAGGCATAGTTTGCATGTGTGCGGTGGGTGTGTTACGTGAGGATGTCTGCGAATGGAAACCAGGTGCTTTTGTGCTCTGCCAAGACAGGCTTGTAGTTGCATCGTCAGCTTGGTGTGTCTAGAAGTAGCTTAACAAGCTCAGCAGGACCCCTCACATCAAACACTCCGCTAATGGCTGATAAACTCATTGGGTTTGGTCAGGCCGGACAACAAATGGGCACGTTTACTTTCAAGGCAGCCCAGCAAAACCTCAGTGTTCTCAGACCCTGCATTCAAAATCCAGGCCAGCTATTTTCATGAGATGTTAAGAGGAAACGGGTTTATGGTTTATGGGAAAGCAATAAAATGTCAAATCCTTTACTGGTTAATGTGGCAGCTTGTTAAAAAAAAAGAAAAAAGAGAGAAAAGACAGACTGTGAGGTAAGGAATGACAAAGGCAGATGGAAAGAGACAGGCTGGTGTGATGTCATAACATTTATACGAGCTCAGGCATCACTGGTGGAGATTGGGTATAAAAAACACCAGTGAAATACAGAGCAAAGAGTTTATCAGGACAAATGAACAGTGATTTGCAGTGATTTACCTCATATGGGAAAGGGAATCAAATATAAACATATGCTGTGGTTCATTTGCAGGTTGCCTTTTACCTACAAATAATCTCCAAACAACCATAACCCAAAAACAAAAGATAGGTTATAGACATACACTACAAGTTACTGGACCAAGCTGTTCAGCAAATTTTTGTGCTTTGCTGGCAAAAAAAAAAAAAAATCCATCACGTTCCTGCATTTATTAAACGAGATGAACATGTGTAAAAGAAACCATGCCAGAGAAGAATAAAAGACCCAAGAGACACATTAAGGTTTTGAGGAGTGAAGTTTAATGGGATCATGATTGTTTTTGTCAGAGGTCAAATATTGAATTGCTTTATGGGACAAAAAGCACAACCAGAGCCGCTCCTACATTCACTCAGCCAACTAAAACGCTCTACATTAGAAACACCATCGACCATTTTACTGTAGAAGCTCATTTTTATAGAGGGTCATTACTTTTGACAAATGACAGACATTTTGCTTTTTCAAAGGTTGGGTGAAAGGCTACCACATATCTTTCTCATTTCGTCCGAACGTGCTGTTCCCAACTAACCGTTTTCATCTCCTCCTATCAAAGAGATTTATTGTTCTAGCTGGGTAAAACTCTCTTTCTCTCCTTTCTCTTGTATCTGGCCAATCTCTCCTCTCTGATTATGCTTTTGCTGGTTGAGATCAGTGTTACTCTCCGGGAGAGTAAAAGTGACCTCAGTCTGACTCATTGGTCGGCATCCATCTGCTCCCCGGCCCTACGACATGCACCGGCTGACAGAGAGGCTGACGGAAGTGCAGACTGGCAGAGTGCTGCTGGGTAGACAGACGAAGACAGAGGAACAGAGAGACAGAGGTACAGAAAGGCAGGGTCCTAAGGTTGCCCCAATGACGAAGAAGGAAGGAGGCAAATTAGTGCGATAGAGAGGGCGGACTGCGACCTTGTTGGCCAGACTGCGAATGGGGGCACTGGCATACAGCTGACATCACAGCGTGCTGGTGGTGGAAGCAGCCAATCGCTTTCCTATGTAGATCCTGAAAAGAGAAAGCAGTAATCAATCATTTCCCATTTGATAAACCCCTCCCCAAAACACCAGTTGTCCAACCAGAGCTTAGCAACTGTAGCTAGCTTCAGCAGGCCTGTCAAGCTTTGGATTTCTCTACATGTTTAAGCGGTGTGCATGGATGGGGTTGTAGTAAGAGGAATACTCTATACAAAGAATCTGGAGGGTGGTGTCTTCACAAGAGCAAGAGTGCAAGGAATGGATTAAAAAGCGTGTTTATTTGCTCTAGCATGTCCATATAACTAGTTTACAACCTGCTATAAGCCAAGGATCACTTTCTTAACTACATTAGTTTGTGACAGTTTACATAAAAAACTGCACTAATAGCACATTTCAGCTGGGATAATATGTTCGTGTCTCACCCGACTCCAAGTGTGAGCAGGTGTGAAGCCAGCAGTGAGGGACCAAGGATGAGGAGAACATCGGAGGAGAAGATTCCTCTCTTCATCACCTCTGTCTTCCTAACGCTGAGGGAGCCCTGCTGCTTCGGGTGCTGAAACACAAACTCTCTGAGAGAGGGGGGCGGGGGGGAAAGAAAATAAATAGAGATAACGAGAACACAAGAGAGAAGATGGAGAATGCAAGGATGGAAGCGAAGTGCTGCAAGTCTGAGACCATTAAGAGCTGCTACCTATCAGATAGACTTATTGTAATGCATATGATCGAATGTCAAGTGTAGCAGTGCAAAAAGAAACAAGGGTGATTTATGTGTTTCTCAACACCCGAAGGTATATTCTACAAATAAAAAATGTAAGACACAACATTCAGTCAAACTGAAGAGACACACTAGACAATAACGTCATTTATTGATTTTTCAAGCAGTGATAAAAACAAAAAGGCAGAATGTTTCTTTAATGAGATATGAATACATTTGTTTAAAGGGGGTTATGTCGTGTAGACATTTCTCCACAAACAAGTCCAGTCAGGCAACCTGACGGTGATGACAAGACGCACTTCACCACCCTGCAACACCGTTTGTGTACGCATAAAACAAACTAGATGCAACATGAGCTTTAGAGGTGCTTGTAAGCACAGTTTTGAATTTTGAAGGCTAGGCCAGCTGTTTTCCCCTGCTTTCAGTCTTCATGCTAAGCTAAGCTAATCACTTCCTGCCTCCAGCTCCATAATGCATAAACATGAGAGTGGTATTGATCTTCTTGTCTAACGCTAGACAAGACATCTTAGAAAGTACTTACAAGTACCCTAACAATTTAGTAATGTAGTAAAATATCACAGCAAACATCAATAAATATCAAATAAATAGCAATTAATGACTTGAAAGGAGCTGGTCTTACTTTGGTGGCATATTTTCAGGTCTACTGGACCAATCCCACACCCAGTCAGTGTCCCCTCGCCGCTCACCTTCCTCCTGCAACACAGAAACAGGATCAGATTATGTGCAACAGTAGAAAAGGAAGTGGAAGGAGAGAAGACAGAAGAGAGAGATTCTGGACAGAGACAGAAACAGTGACGTTAACCTGAGAAACATCAGCACATGTGCATTACTGATGCTGATATTTAAAATGAATAAATACAATGAAATGAAAGAATACTGTAGGTGATTTGTAGTTTATGGGCTTGAAAAATAAACCACCAGTACCTTAACTGTTTTGTACTGCAGATTACAAAAAGGAAGTCAGTACCTGTATGGTGACACAGTCACTGTCCTGGTCACTAGTGGGTCCCGTGGACTGTGGAGTCCCCACCTGTGGAGGACTGTGGACAACGAAAAACATTTACAATGTGGGTTTAGTACCAGGATCTGGACAGACTGCAGTTTAATAATTTTACATCTCTGGTGAAAACAAACAACCACAGAGAAAGCAAAGTTCCACTGAGCACAGAATGAAACTCATTACTGTTCAAATTATGTTTACACCTCGCTGTGTAGCTCAACCCCCCAAACACCCAAACAAAACAAAAAGTAAATCCACACAAACAAACTGCACCATTACCTGTCTCTACTTCTCTCACACTCAAGCTGTGCCTCCAGCAGGATCCTCTCCAGCTCCCCCTGCAGGACGGAGGAGATGCTGTCCTGCGGCCCCGCCAGACTCTCCCTGCGGCTCACGGCTGCGATCAGGTCCTCCAGCTCGACCCAGGAGCCTGATGAGAAAACAAAACAAGCAGCGCAGTTTGTAATCAGGCAGACAGCAAGGAGGCAGAAAACAGTAGGGCTTCATACATATTAGACTGTAATGAGCCAGAACAGAGCCGTGATCAGGAATGTAAATAAATCTATAGCCTTAAAATGTAGTGTTCACTTTTATAGAGCTTTCAACATTTTGTTGCTGTGATTTGTATTAGTAGACACTCTGCTGACAGTAAACATGTCACTGGGAAGGAAATAATGACAAGATGTTAGTGCTGGGAATTAATTAAATAAAAATCAACTATCAGCTGAGTTGTGTTGAGCAGATATAAAACTCTGTCGTCCATGTATCAATGTTTCATTCAACATGATTTTCAAGAAAAACATTCTTATTATTGATTCAAACAGCAATGCATTCTTTGAGTTATGCAGTACACCGGTATTTTCTGTCTATTCTCCATTTGAACACACACACACACACAATTTTTATTTGGATTCAGTTTTGCATAATCTTGTTCCTTTTTTCCAATTTTGACTTTATATATATATATATATACATATAGTTTGTCACGGCAACTCTTTTTTTTGTTGCTTTTTTTAAAATGACCACTGCAGCTGTTGTTGTCCTAGGCAGCCTTATTTCACTCGTACAGTTAATATTTTTGTTCCAATATTGCAATCTTTTCACTATATCTGCCCATTTGTTCCCTTCTTCTATAGCACACACGTTGCTCCATACGAGTGGGCAGCAAGTGGACGTGTGTGCTGTTGCACATATAGTGATTTATTAGCAGCACCGCGGATGTGACATCATATGACCCGAGAGACGCTGAGTGCAGGACGGACATTCGGCTGGACTGTGCTGTGTTACAGATAAAGAATGAAAGCCAAAGTCTGTTTCTCTCTACCAATGAGTTCTGGACACGGACACGGACACACACACACACACACACACACACACAGCATATGAATGAATGGGAACACATGTTCTCTGGGTACATGAGCAGGAAGAGATTTACACATGCACTCTGGTGTGTATGGCATGCACACACCCGCAGCCAAACAGTAGGGCAGGGCTAACTCGGGCTGACAGCATGCTTGCTTACATAAGATCTTATTTCTGTTAGAGATTAGGCATTCACCCCCTCCCTTCCTCCCCTTGTTTCTCTCTTGTCATGTTGTCTGTATCCCTCCGTGACGTAGGCAGCATTTGCAAAATATCAAACACCTCATGTGCCTACCAAAGTATGCTTCCCTCTCATATGATCTGTCTAATCTTCACTTTGCCCGGGTTTATGACACTGTGTAATCACACAGACAGCAGCAGAGGGTGTAACGACATGAGTGGGCACAGAGCTGGAGGGAGGGAGGGCAGAGTGGGGAAACTGTGCCATTGCCCTAGTTGTTTATATATATATATATATATATATATTTTTTTTTTTTTTACAGAGGAAAGTTATGATATAACAACCGCCTTGCTGCCTGACTTATCTGTCGCCATTCTGCAGCACTAAATCAGTTTCTTTGGTGCAATCCTGTACACATTTATCTGTGCCTCTGCCAAATCAGCTTTACGTAATGTGGACAAGAGCTGGATGCAAAAAGACTCAATGAACTGCACAACAGACTCTTTTTTTTTGTCTCTGAACGTCTGCTTCCAGTTTTGGGACAGTACAGAAATTATAAGGGAAGGGCCTGTTTTTTCTTCTTCTTGCCTTTGATTTATATTTAATTTCAAATTTTTCTTGCAAACATTTTAAATTTTTTCTTTCTGACAAAAAGACTGAGTAGTTACATCAAAAGAGTTGTAGCCCCCCCCCGCCCCAAAATCTAACTGTAACAGCGTTTCCATCCATGTATTTTTATGTGTATTTTCTTTTTCCTCAAAAAAAACCCAAAACTCTTGGCTGAGGTGAAAAGGTTTTCATAGTATATTTAATACCAAATGCAAAATGCCCAATTTCCATCACATTTTCCACGTGATTTTCCATCATCTGAGCTTTGACTGGCACTGTTATTGTGCTCTCTTCTTCTTCTTCAATGATTTAATGGCACCTGACTGGAGAATTAATGCCACCAATTGTTTATCTTGATACACCCAACTCCTAATAACCACATAACAGTTAGTGGGTGGACACTCAGATTAATTCACATTTTCTTTTGCTGATTTTCATGAAATTCGATTATATTTGGATGAACACTTGACACTTGACTTGGAGCCCGTAGTTCAAAAATACAGAGTGGCTGGAATTCTTGAAAACATTTGTTATGTTTTTGGCGATAAATTCAAGTCAAGTGGAATATTTAAAGCAAATATTGATAACAGAACTAGACAGTTAAATTGACCAGGCCAATATACCAAATGACACACTACTGCATGTTCAATCTCTCAAAAACTAATCTAAAGGATTGATAAACACTGACTGTTTGTTAGGTTTGTTTTAAAACCCCATCTTGCTGTAAGCTTCAACCCCTGATCATTTTCGCACAGTCCCTTGGTGTCCTGCTCGCCGTAACGTTGTTCCACATGTTTTACCCAGCATCCTATGTGCCAAGCAATGTGCACACAGCACAGTGGAGCTATAAGCTCAGCAAATCTCCACATCTTAATTGGCTTACAGAGATACAAACAGGTGAGTCAGGGAATCCGTTTACACAATGACGGTGCCAGTGGCAACAACAATACCAGCTCGAACACTGGCAGTGCCTTCTTCCCTGTGTGGCATCCTCTCACACCTGCTCTGCCTGACACACTGTTAGTATCATGTCTCCACTGATGAGTAGCTGCGGATGAATATATCAGAGCTGTAAACGCACTGAGCCAATACATGGGGGTCACTGCTTAGGTTACATTGTTTGCCCACTTTGTTGAATATTTGCATTGTGGAATTAAATCGAAATGTGCACGCACACACACACACACACACACACACACACACACACACACACACACACACA